>SNQJ01S0163377.1:0-21341 GCA_010110895.2 Picea sitchensis | reverse complement strand
ACACGGCATTTATCCTGGGAAACCCTCTAGGGGAAGAAAACCCAGCAAAAACTTCCTTATCATAAATTGCCAATACAATGTCAAGAGATAACTCAAACCAATACAGATAGTCATCTCCAAAAGATGTTCCACTCTTCTTCCTCTCTCGTTTGCCGGTAACAGATCAAAACTTGTCTCTTAAACTGAGTAAGTGAGTTGTGATCAAATGAGGCACTAGCCTCCTGTATTCATACAAGTTCTGGCACATGTGAAGTGTCTATTCACTGGCAAGGCTGACTTCTCAATCTGGGTGGGTAAACCCACCTTTATTATATTTCTGGGTCTCTTAATTAACTATTGGGGCCAACTTCTTATTCTGCCTATTATAATTGTCTGTTGACCAATCCACAAAAGGGGATTTGGTCCTAATACAATTACCGACGTGATTAATCCACAATGGGGATTAATCCTATGAATAAAATAACAATAATAATAAGAATGCTCTTTGCAGTTACATTATTTCAACACAACCATCTAGGGTTGGGGATGTTCTCTGTATAAATATATTTTTGAAAGATACACTAAGGGGTTGGCTTTTCTTTTGGCCAATTGTAGCAAAAAGTTTCTTCATTTTGCCAAAATTAATACAAATGCAAGTCGGAGATTCCAGACCCCGTCAAGTTTGAGTTATGTGCTCCTATGTTATTTCATATCTAACTTCATTTCTTATGTATCTTTGATGAATGCGTAGCTGCAATTTAGTACAACTTCTACTGTGGTGATTGAATTTTCTCAATGATCTAATCGTTTACAGTTTTTCCTCTATATCGACTATCAGCACTTACAAGACCTGTGAATGATTTAGACTATTATATCTGATGCTTCATTAAAGTTTTTTCTTATCTTTTTCTTCCTCTGTCATAGTGTGAGATTATTCCTTGATTGAAGCCTCACATTGTTCCACAGCTTTATGTTTTCTTTCATTCCATGCATGGTTTTCATTTTAACTCAGATACGGGAAACGTCCTTTGATTTTGCTACACTATTAATTCCAAATTCGAGAGATTTTCTCATGCAATCTAAAAGAAAGCAATCAGTCCTTAAAACTTTCTCCCTCCATGACTGTACCAGTTACGAGACAGCCCAACATTGAACCCGGTCTCATAGATCAGACCAGTATTGCCTTAAAATTTTTCAATACCATCTTAAAAATTACCACCACCCGGGTTGAACTTGAATGCTCATGGGCGGCCATTGAGCAGGACATCAATATCCAGATACAATTGGAAGCTAGACAACGACAACTCATAAATCAACCTTAGCTCTTTTTTCTTTTTAAAAGAGTTGTTTTCTTCTTTTTTATATCCTAGATCCTCTTTTTGGATGCCCAGACTTTATACTCGTGAGACTTGAGTACAAACTCTGGAAAAAAACTTTCCATCTTTCAAACAATATGCTAAATCCATTCCCCTTTGTGTAACATTGGAATCTCCATTACGATGAGCTTCTCTAACCAATTGAAACAGTTCTTTCCATGATAACCTATCGAAATGACATTCTTTACATTTATCAATCCATACCTTCATCCAGTCAATATTGTTTGCAATGTGTAAATGTAGTGCATCCCAATCTGAGCAACTCACTGATCAAAAAATCACAATTCACCAATATTAAATATTAGTTATTACCATGGTAAATATTAATAAATTATTAAAGAATAAATATTAAAGGAGTATGATCATATACATACAAAAAATGAAAATTTGTATTTATTACAAATATCCATAATTTAATTACCTCTCACTTTCTCCATTGTACATTTCCCCAACAGTTGCTCCCCTTCAAATTTTTTGATGGAGTTCATATCCCAAATGCAATCCACTGCATGCATAGTTTGCGCTACTAATTTAAGAAGATACTGACTAATATACACCATGGATTCATATACCATATATTTCTCCACCATAGAACCCTCAGGACGTGTTATTTTCTAACCAAAGCCTTCAATGATTTCAAGTGTCTCTCCACCATCCTCATTGACCTTGTGTGTACAAGTCCACACATTTCAATCTCCTCAACTTGGTGTATGAGGTGGTGTTCTTATGCATTGAAAAATGTTGGAGGTAGATACTTTTGCATTTCACACATTAGCCGAGGAATTTCTCTCTTCCAATACTTTATATCATCTTCATGGATTTCTTTCAATGAAAATCATCTATAGAACATGACACAAAAAATAACATGTTTCAACAAAACATAATACATATTACATTACAAGTAAAACACGTCATTAAGTACATTGTACAACAAAAATAAATAAATAAACGTGTTGCATATATATTGCAGCTACTTACCTCATGTATTTTCCAATATCATATATAACTTGTTTGACGTTGTTGTCAAATTCGTTTGGGAAAAATAGAGGTAGAACACACTGTAACAATAAAAACGAATCGTTTCTTATTTCAAAACTAGACAAAAAAAATTAAAATCTCAAAAAATGTATATGACCAATATATAAATATGAATACTAAAATTATTAATTACCTTAATGAAGGTATGCCAATAATGTGTTTTTACCACACCAAATTCACCTTTCTCCATTAAGATATTGTTTATGTTTGAATAAAAACCTGTGGGAAATTTAATTCTTTGAATGACCTCTTTTACACCATTGTTTTTCTACTCTGTTAATAACCATGGAAAGTTATTTTGGTCTCCATCTCTATTTGATCGGATCACACTTTGAATTGCATGATTGGATTCCTAAATGTCATTACAAATTTTGACATTTTTTTATTTATCCCTCCTTCCATCTATGATTCGCCATAATGTTTTTGTCACATTCTTCCCGATATGCATTGTATCAAACAAATGAACTATTTTTAGCTCCTCATAGTAAGGAAACCTCATGAATTGAGTGGGATAACATTTCATTCCTCGTGGAAGACCATTATTACTACATTCACGACGACGACATTGATGAAGCATAAAAAATATCATAACATTATTTATGATCAAATGCGGTAAAATAAATTGAATAATTAAAATAAAATTTCAAAACATGATTCTATTTACAATACATAAACAAAATGTGTACCTCGAGATTTAATTATGTCATATGCCAACTTCCATAGTCGAGGTGTTATTCTTTGTGGTTTTAGTCCAGTCTCTTGTTTCCCATTGAAAATATCTTTTTTAGTAGTACGATACTTATAGTTCTTAGAGATGAAGTGTCTATACTCATAAAACACCTCATTTCCTAAACTTTTTGACTGACGAGATTTCATCTTAGGACCACAAACTGAACATGCAAATTTACCCTTTGTTTGAAGACCTGCAAAAGATGGATTAATGTGAATTATTAATATACAAAATGATTATTTAAACAACATGCATGATATATTCAATTAATTATATATTACTCAAGCTTGCAATATGGAACATTGCATACCACAAAAATGTGTTAGTCCCGGGGCATCATGAATTGTCCATAAAAGTATTCCACAACATTGAAATCTCTTTTGCCCAATTAGTTTACAGATGTCATACATAGTGACGCCCTCCCATAACTTTAGTAACTCGTTGATAAGAGACTCAATATACGCATTCATATCTTTAACTTAGTACTTACCTAATTGTTTGAAATTACACAAAATTACTACCATGATATGTATATATACCTAAATAAATAATATTATGCAAAAAACGATACAAATGAAAATTTTACATTTGAAAAATTAATGTAAACAAATACCTGGAACAATCATTGTCAATATTATGTGCTTTCTCTTTATTGCCATCCAAGGAGGAATGTTATTGTTGATAACAAAAATAGGCCACACTGAGTAAACAGACTGAAGCTCTCCAAATGGATTAACACCGTCAGTTGCCAATGAAATCCTAACATTACGAGGTTCATCTGTAAATTATGGTCATTTTGTAGCAATTTTCCTAAATGCATAACCATCTGCAGACATTCAAAGAAATCCATCTTCAATTCTCTTTTGTGCATGGTAATCCATAAAATGTGCTATGATTTAGCATCTGAACAGTCATTGCAAACGTGGAATTATGGGAATATGTCGAAGAACCTTTCAAGGCACCATTTTTTATACTTGATCGGTTTGATATCTACTGATACCACATACCGGGCATTTTGTTTTCAACGCATGTTGTCCATAATATATAATATGATCATCAGGACATGCCCCTATACTTTGATACTCTATTCCAATGTATTTCATAATGGCATGTCAATCTCGATTTTTCGACAACACATGTATTCCAACAAAAGACGAACACCTTCAGTAACCACTTACACAACTAGATCAAAGATCAACACACCGATGTTTTGACGTGGTAAAACCCCTACGGGGAAACATCCACGGCCCCATCCAACGTGCCCACTTGGATAAGTTTATTAATGAAAAAGAAAAAGATTACAGAGAGATTTTACAAGAGATTTTTTCACAATCGATCATCGACAAATGATCCTCCATGCTCTTTAAATAGAGATCATGGACCAATCGCATGTTAAGCCACTGATAAATGGTCGTTAATATCGAGGAGAATATGAAATGTCAGATCACTCTATGTCGGGATCATATCATGATTATCAGATTTCCTAACTACAAATGCATACTAATGTATCCTAAAGAAACACACTTTTACCTAACAACACATTAGACCAAGTAGATCTTAACTAACTCCTAAGTGTCTAAATATCCTAACATCCCCCCTTAAGAACAACTTGGGATAGGACTGAAGGATTTACAATAGTAACACAATAGGAGAAGGAAAGAGGCATTAGAGCCTATCTCCCCTTAATGACAACTTCTTGAACTCCTAACATAGATCGAAGTTTGGAAAACTTCGCTTCTGTAAGAGACTTTTTGAAAATGTCTGCAACTTGATATTTTGTAGGGAAAAAGATAACTTCAATAACTTGATCATGAATGAGATTTATGATGAATTGCATGTGTAGCTCGATGTGCTTGTTGCGTCAATGTTGAACTAGGTCGTTGGCAAGCTTGATGGCACTCTAATTGTCGCACCAAAGTCTAGTCAAATGTTGTTGCTGGAATCCAAACTCTAAAAGGATCTTTCGAAGTCATAAGGCTTCCTGACTTGCATTTACCATTGCACGATACTCTACTTCTGCGGAAGAAAGTGTAATAGCTTTTTGTTTCTTATAGGTCCTGAACCAAGGTTGAAAACATAACCTGCAGTAGATTTCTGATCATCAGGGTCGTCGGCCCAATCTGAATCAGTGAAACCAACAAATAAAGAAGTCTCCCCTGAACTGTAATGTATCACAAACTAAACTATACCACAAACATAGCGAAGTATCCTTTTAGTTATTTTCCAATTACTTTCATGGGGTGTTTGCATATACCGGGAAACAAGACTAACAACAAAGGAAATATTAGGGCGAGTATGACTCAAGTATAAGAGGCTACCAACTAACTGACGGTACAGGGCGGCATCAACTTCAAGAGAAGTACATGTGGCAGTAAGCTTGACTCTAGACTGGAAGGGAGAATGTGATGGTTTACAATCATCCATGTGAAAGCGACGAAGAAGGTCACAAGCATACTTAGACTGAGAAATAAAAATTCTTTCATTGGTTTGCAAAACTTGGAGGCCAAGGAAATAGCACAAAAAACCTAAGTCTGTCATTTCAAATTTATTCTTAAGGTTGGTTTTCACATGGTTTAAAAGTTTTGAGACACTACTAGTAAGGACAAGGTCGTCAACATAAAGGACAAGGATTATGAGATGGCTTCCTACTTTCTTGGTATAGACATTAGGATCAAAATAACATCTAGAGAATCTGGTGTCAATAAGAAAGTTGTCCATTTTTGCATACCAAGCTCGAGGAGCTTGCTTAGGACCATAAAGAGATTTCTTAAGGCGACAAACAAGGCTAGAGTCATTTTGGACATAGCGAGGAGTTTGTTCCATGTATATTTCTTCTTGAAAATCTCTGTGCAAGAAGGCGGATTTAACATCCATCTGATGGACCTCTCATTTATGTGAGGCAGCAAGGGCAAGAACAAGGCGGATGGAATTCATTTTGGCTACAAAAGAAAATGTTTCATTATAGTAAATTCCTTCAACTTGGGAAAATCCTTTGGCAACTAACTGAGCTTTGTGTCTTTCAACACTTCCATCTGATGCATACTTAGTTCTGTAGACCCATTTACATCTGACAATTTTTCTTCCTAGATATCATTTTCGGGATTAACTGCGTAGAGTAAGTCATTAATGTATAACCCATATCCATGAGTATTAGTCGCAACTGACCAATAATTATCATGATTTGAATAGTTCACTTAGCTCTCATTGCATCGGGTGATGCTCATAGGGGTGAAGAAGTGGGATTGAAACCAACGAAATGAATCACATAGCATCAATCATCACTTCTAAGGCTTGCACCCGGTAACCAAGAATTCCTAGGTGTTCACCCATCCCAGGATGCCTCTAGCTCAAGCACGTTTAATTGTGGAGTTTTCCCCACAATCAAGCCCACTTATCTTTCTACTCCATTTGCAAAACCTTAGCAAGTATTGTGTCTTATGAACTATCCAGTTAGAGCTCCCTTCACTCTTATTATTTAAGCATAGAGGGGCTTCCGCAGTGCAACATATTAGTTTTGGGGATTAAATGCATAGAGTAAGTCATTAATGTATGACCCATATCCATGAGTATTAGTCGCAACTGACCAATAATTCTCATGATTTGAATAGTTCACTTAGCACTCTTTGCACTGGGTGATGCTCACAGGGGTAAAGAAGTGGGATTGAAACCAACGAAATGAATCACATAGGATCAATTATCACTTCTAGGGCTTGCACCCGATAACCAATACTTCCCAGGTGGTCACCCATCCCAATATGCCTCTGGCTCAAGCATGCTTAACTGTGGATTTTTTGCCACAATCAAGCCCACTTAGCTTGCTATTCCATTTGAAAAACCTTAGAAAGTATTGTACCTTATGAACTATCCAGTTAGAGGTCCCTTCACTCTTATTATTTAAGCATAGAGGGGCTTCCGCAGTGAAACATATTAGTACAAGATCCCAAGTATCGTTGGCCATTTAAAAACGATACTCTTCATTCATTGTTGTATCCAAATATGGATGACCTGAAGCTTTTACAAATGTCTCTGGATCTTGAGTCTTTGAAACTTGAGCCAAAAGAGAAGAGGTTCATTGGAACTGTGAACATGTTCAATGTTGATCTGAAGGATCACCGACAAGATCACCAGTTGTTTCTCGTGTTGAGCAGAACCATCTAGGAAGTGGTGGAGTTGGTGTTGGTTCAGGTTCAAAGGACTCATATGGAGGAAGGTGAGCAGACGGAGGTGGATTTTCATCCTCACTGCCATCATCTAAAGAAGAAACCAAAATAGGAACAGAAGAAGGCACAAACGTCGAAGATGGATCGCAGGCCAACGAAGACACAATTGTCGAATTCAGCTCGCGGGCCCAGATATTTTCTTCAAATTTAACATCTCTTCTAATAATAATTTCATTACAATGTGGTTGAAGAATTCTATAACCTTTGACATCTTCAAATAACCAACAAATATACACTTCTAATTTTTAGGCTGCAATGTTTTCCTTTTCTCATCAGGAATGTAAGCCCATGTTATACTGCCAAATACACGAAAGTGACTTACATTTGGTTTAATTTTAGTCCAAGCTTCTTCCAGTGTTATACTTTTAAGAATCTTTGTGGGAGTATGATTTTCTTTGTAATTTTCAGAGTTGATTGTTTCTGCCCAATACTTTAGACTTAATCCCTTAGATTGGATCATACAATTAGCCATTTATTTTAATGTGTGGTTATTTCTCTCAGCAACACCATTTTTTTGTGGTGTATATGGAATAGTGTGTTTCATTTGGATGCCCTGTGTAGTGAAGTAAATTGTAAAATTATTGTTCACATATTCGCCTCCATTATCTGTTCTTAACTTTTGAATTTGATGTCCAGATTTTTTTTCTACAAGAGCCTTGTAGGCCAAAAACTTGTCAAAAACTTTTCTCTTAAGTTTTAAGAAGTAAACCTAAGTATGTCTAGAAAATTCATCAATGAAAGTTAAGAAATACTTGCACCCTGAAAAAGAAGGAGAATAAAGTGGACCACAGAAATCAGTGAACAAACTGCAAAGGGCCCGAAGCGTGCCAAGAGACACATTTGTCAAAAATGTCCCGATAATGTTTGTGAAGAACACAACCAACACAAACACCATCTCTACATGAAACAAAAGGAAGATCAGTCACCATATGTTGATTACATAGTTGTTGTAATGAGCGATAGTTTATATGACCAAACCGTTCATGCCAAATTTTGCTCAAGTCATCGCTATGAGAAACAAAAACTGATGAAAATGATGATGACCCAAGGTTTTCAAACTTGTACAACCTTTTACTTCTTAATAAATATTTCATATGAGATTTCCATTGGAAGTAGTTGGTGCTAGTAAGCAAGAGATTACTTGTAAAAAACATATTAAACATGCAAATAATATGGATTTAAAAAATGAAACTGATGATCTGGATGAACAGATCTCGAAAAATTAGGCGTTTTTTAAAAAAATGGCACTCACAACGGACATCAAATGTGAGAGTTATGTCATTTTTAAAAAAAGACATAAACAGTAACCAAAGGACCACGTGATGGTGTAAGTTGTTTTATGAAGTGACCCACTTTTATAAAGAGAAGTGGAGATCACTTTTACAATGAAGTTACTTTATAAAAGAAAAGTTGCATACAAAATAAATAACTCTAAATTAAAATATTAAAGCTACTTATAGTGATTCACTTTTATACTTGAAGTGAAATACACTTTACAATTTGAGCATGAACTTTTTCAAAAAAAAAGTAAGAAAAAGAGAGACTTAAACTCAAGACCTCTTATTCAATAAAGAAAATTTTAACCTAAGAGTAACAAAAAATATTGCATTGTTTAGCAAGAGGATTATTGTTGTTGTTGTTGAAGATGACATTGGAGAGTGTGCTTAAAAAAAACTATTTTCACACAAAAAAAAAAAAAATTGTTTCTCGATTACAACAAGGGTTAAATCTCGGTTAGCTTACCTGGAAGATGCACATTTTCCTATATGTTTTTTATTTGTCGAGATCGCACAAGGCGTGGGACAAAGAGCATACGCAGATCTAAAAGAGTAGCAACCCAAAAATAAATAATATAAAACCAAAATAATACTCTGCAAAAAAATTTAAAATGTGTATTCATGCTTTATACCTCTGAATCTGACTGAAATGGTCGTATCTTGGAAAAACAGAAACATTTTCGAGTGAAACGAAAAATGTTCCTGAATGAAATGAGCGCTCCGGATGTAATGGAATAGTCCTCTCATCATATAAATGTACGAAAATTATAGAAAATGGAGATGCGGCAACTCAACTTCACGATCTCGATCTACAATAGGAGTGGGTCTTCAAACAGGCTTTGATACCATGTTCGACAACACAAGGATTCCAACAGAGGACGAACACCTTCAGTAACCACTCATACAACCATATCAAAGATCAACGGACCGGTGTTTTGATGTGGTAAAACCCCTACAGGGAAACATCTGCGGCCGGAGCCAACACGACCACTTGGAGCAGTTTATTAATGCAAAAGAAAAAAATTACAAAGAGATTTTACAAGAGAGTTTTTCACAATCGATCATCGACAAATGACCCTCCATGTTCTTTAAATAGAGATCATGGACCAATCGGGTGTTAAGTCACGGATCAATGGTCATTATGATCGAGGAGAATATGAACCGTCGGATCACTCTATGTCGAAAACATATCGTGACCATCAAATTTCCTAACTACAAATGCATACTAATGCATACACATTAAGAAACACACTTTTACCTAACGACACATTAGACCTAGTAGATCTTAACTAACTCCTCAGTGTCTAAATATCCTAACATCAATATGTGCAAAGTAAAATATTTGACGAGGGTAACAAAAATTCACCTAGCAATCTAAAACATAAGAAAATAACTAGTTAATATAAAGAATAATAATTGTAAATATTATATTTTTATTTTACACATTAATTAACACTAAAAATATGGGGAAAAAACAACATTTATGTAAATGTGATTAAACATATTACATACCTTAGGATCTATGGCGTACAAGTGTTTGACAAATTATTCATAACCTTTAAGTTTACCAACAACAATGTAGTGGAGAGAAGATTTGCTCTTGACCCTTTATAAAGTCTTTTATTTTCCTTTTCAATCATAGGTTCATCATAAATACCATCACTATTTTCCCCACGATCCTCATCTGGATCACTGAATAAGTCCTGGATCATTTGATTTGTCCCATCATCTTGAACTATGTTATTATTGTCATCTACTTCCATGGGATAATTAATTCGATCTTCATTATCCGCTTCATGTTCCTCATCTTGTACAACATCATTTCTACTACTACTTGGTGTTTTCTGCGGAAAGTTAGGGGGCAACTCTAACTTTATAATTACAAACAATCATGCAAAATTAGTTCAGGTATAAAACAACATAAAAGTTTGAGAATACAATCAATATTAAAATATATATATATATATATATATATATATATATATATAGCTAATTACCATGGGAGGATATTCATTTGATCCCGCGTCCATGTGCCCATATTTTTTACAATGTTTTTCAGTGGTTGCCATTAAAACTCTTTCGGAACGTCTAGTGCAACATTTTTTGTAAGGGAAATAACATTTATCGTCACCCTGTTCACCCTCTTTAATTGTTTTCCCACCTCTAATGGTTTTTGACATTCTTCACCACAGAAATATACTGATGATTATGTTATAAAATTGAGTGGTGTATAATAGAATATCTATTGTATTTTTCTATTATAACATATGAAAAAAAAACTTGTTTTTTGTTCGCCAAGAAGACCTTATACCCTTTTTGAACTGTCATTGTTATAGAAAACTTGTCGCAACATCTGTAAAATGAAACATATTTATACATTTTATAACGTCGCAATTTCGATGACAGTTGACCAAGCCAAGTCAATGTTGACTTTGTCAAATAGTGGGTGATCGTTAGGGAGGGAGGACCCAATGTCCACACTGTCGCAAGAGCGATGCACAATTGATGTCATCACAAGAGCGACGACCTTCAGAAGAAGTCTATTTTGCGACGATTTGAAAAGTACGTCGCACGTGCGACGATATCGAGCAGGATGGAGAAAAAAACTTAAAATGTCCTATATTTTTCGATAGTATGGCCAATTTTGTCCATAACGTCGTAAGTAGATCGTCGCAATTTTTCCAATATGTGGTAGTGAGGACGATAGTCGTAGATCTGATTAGAAGATAGGGGATAAACCTGAGTCGTAGATCTCTGACGCATCGTTTTCGAAGGTAAAAAGTGGGTGAACCGAGAGGAGGCTCGAATGTCAACAACACAGGCAATCAACGACGTGATGAGAACCGTCAATCCATCGATGGGCAAGAGGAATATTAACAGTCGATCTTCCATGAGACTTGTTCACACGAGGAATGAGGAAGATGACGTCATGATGGATGTGGCATGCTAGCAAGGCAACAAGAATGTCCTTAGGACGACAAGTGTCAATTGTTGGTTGGTCGACGAGAGTCTAGGAGAGAAAACAATGATAACCGTTGATCTCGTTGGAGATTTGACAAAGTGATATGGACCGTTGAATCTAGACATGTCATCGTCAAGTGTGTAGGTTAGTAATAGCACGTTCAGCCAAGAAATGTCGATGACGATGTCAGGAGTCGGGGTTAATGACTCTCGTTGATCGGTGGAGGGAAGAGGTGGAATATCCACCGTAGATCCTGCAGGTCACATTCGCAAATCGTGTAAACCATTGGGAGCTAGTAGTTAACTCTCGTGCCAAATGACACCGCTAATGTGCTCAAAACCATCAAGATCAAGGGTTGTGAGTTGTAGGATCTGGGGACATTGCACCTTGATGTATCGTCGTCAGAAGTATGGGATAGTGAGAGTGAACCACAGAATAATAAATCTCGACAATGAGGAAAATGGGCCAAGGGGTCGGGGGCATGGAACAACTGCATAGGTGATAGCTGTCACATCGGGGGCTCGAGTGACGAGGTTCCACGTGGTAGTGAAATGAATTTTTCCTATGAAAGCCCGAGAAACTTTAAAAGGCCATAACGTTTGATCAGGAGCTCATATTTGAGCAAGATTAAGGTCGTTGGAAAGCTCTTGACGAGCAGAAGATGATGGTACGCTCAAGTAGAGGTTTTGAGATAGTCGGGAAAAGCAATAATTTCTAATGCCCCATCCCTTAAAAGGATATACTTAGGGAGTTAGGTGTGTTACAACATAGTAACGTCACAATTTGATGAACATAAACTGACGTCGCAATGTGATGAACATAGGCATGTTGTCCCAATGTGGATAGTTACGTCACAATGTAACAAACATAAACATACATCACAATATGTTGCACATCTCCTTCTCGTCGCAATGTGAGAAACATTTTGTCGCGTTGTTATGTGACACATATATCGAGGTGTTGCAATGTGATAAACATTTACAAACGTTGCAATCTACCAAACATAGTAACGTCACAATGTGACAAACATATACAAATGTCACAATGTGACGAACATATACGTCAATTGCAATGAAACGAACATAGCCCTATCATTGCAATGTGACGAACATAAACATACGTTGCAATGTGAGGAATATTTCCATGTCATCGCAATGTGACGAACATATACATCGATCACAATGTGACAGACATAGACCTGAACATAGTCCCATCGTTTCAATGTGACGAACATAGACAGACGTCACAATGTGAGGAACGAACATTGCCTTGTTGTCCCAATGTGACAAACATATCATCACGTTGTAATGTGACGCACATATCCTGACGTCACATTGTGACAGAGCTTTCCAAACGTCGCAATGGGACGAACACAACCCATTGTCGCAATGTCATGCACACAACCCAACATTGCATTGAGACGAACATTTCCTGATGTCGCAATGTGACGAACATAACCCTCTATCAGATTGTAACAAACATATTCCAACGCCATAACACGACAAATTGAAACCCTTCGTCATAATTTTATGACCATAACCTCACAATGTCATGTGAGGAACAAAAGCTAATGTCACAATGTGACGAACAAAACCTCATGTCGCAATGTGATGTAAAAAACATGATCAACAATGCAGTAGTGTCATAATAAACTTTTGTTAAACATAATCAAGTCCACGTGGTCAACGAAGATCAACCATAGTCAACCATGGTCATTGTCAATCAATGTATTAATGTATTAATACTTTAATAATGTATTACTAATGTTATTAAGGTCAATGTATTACTATTTTGTTAATGTATTATTGATGTATTACTTTTATAAATGTAGTAATGTTTTATTAATGTTTTAATGTATTTATAATTTATTAATGTGTTTATTAATGTATATGTATTTTTTTGTATTATTATTGTAATGATGTATTATTAATGTATCACTTTATTAGTGTATTAATATATAAATTAATTAATACATTACATTATTAATGTATCAATTACTTTATAGACCAATGTAAATGATTACTTTAATTTATACATTACATTAATTATTTAATTTAATATTATATTATTAATAGATCAATCAATCAATGTATATTTTGATGTATTAATAATTTAATATGTTACATTATACATTAATGTATTAGTACTTTAATTTAATACATTACATTAATGTAATAATGTATTGCTAAATACATTAAGGTGAATGTATTACTACTTCATTAATGTAGTATTAATTATTACTGTATTAATACTTTAATAATGTATTTATTAATGCATTAAATGTGTTAATGTATTTATTGATGTATTTAATGTATTACTTCATCTTTATTAATGAATTTAATGTATTTAATTTATTATTAATGTATTACTATTAAAGTTTGTGTGCACAAAAAGCTACCTACTTGGGACATAGTTATACATAATTTTATTTTATTTTAATTATTTATTAATTATCTTTTTTTTTATCTATTATTAATGATAGAAATAGATGTTTTGAAAATTCTATTTAAAATAATTTTTTCAAACTTTAGAGATTGCAAAGTTTAATTTTTTATTATTATATAAGTATAATTAACAATATAAAATATGAAAATAATACTCCATTGTGATTATATAAGTATGTTTAACAATATAAAATATGAAAATAATACTCCATTGTGATTATATAAGTATGTTTAACAATATAAAATATGAAAATAATACTCCATTGTGATTATATAGGTATGATTAGCAATATAAAATATGAAAATAATACTCCATTGTGATTAGATGGTACTTGATCTTAGATTTCAAAATTTTCAAAAATTTGACCTATGCTCAATTAAAAAAGTTCGTTCAATTAATAAAACTTAAAATTACACATATTATTATATATCATATTTACTATTATTTTAGTAAATTTACTACTGTTACTTTAGTAAATTTATTTTTAGTATTACTATTAATTTTGTATTTAATATTTTTTTTAATATGTTTACTATTATTTTAATATTTAATATTAACGATTAGTAATTATTATTTACTAGTAAAACTTAAACAAATTAAAAATTTGCACCTTAGATTTGATCAATATTATAATTCCTTAAAAATTTTAAGATATTTTTTTTTCAGCTAAATCAAAGCCAAATGGATTATAAAAAAAAAAAATGCAACAGTATCTAGGAAAACTGGTAAAGCCAGGACACCTTGGTATATGTGTCAATGTATGTGATAGTCGATATGTGCAGGGAAATAAACCATTGGATATCATTATAAGCCATGTTGGGAGGTTCCGCTGATACCAGTTTGGCTCAAAGGTTTAGACTTTTTTTTAGATTCGACGATGGGGATTCAGAGGGTGGGGATTTGATGGATGAGATGAAGAAGAATTATGGGTTTGTGGATCGGTGCCCTGTGAGAAGGGTTGTCAGTTGTAAGTGCAGAATAAAGGAGGTGGAGCTTGCCAAATTCGTTCGTAAATGGGAGAAGACGAAACAGCTCTTGAGTCACTGTGTTGGCAAGCCCGCGGAATTAGTTGAATCCAAAACTGAATACATAGAAAATGATGTTTCAAGAGACTCCGCCTTAATTCCAAACCCAATAGATGGAAGGCAGCAACTTGCAAAATTGGAACCTTGTATCCCACCGGTTCTTTGCGCCTACTTTAAAAACTTTCAACAAAGTATGTTTAGAGGTATAGATAGCTTTATTCATGCAACTGAAGAGATAGATAACGACTTATTTCAGAGTTTTAGGTCTGCACAGGTTGGTGAAACTGAAAATCCATTCAGAGGATTCAAGGGGAGAGGAAAATCAAATGGGTGATAGATCGTGCAAAGAAGAAGCTGCAGATCTTGCCAACAAGGATTTTCAAGAGGTTTCATATCATGGAGTTGATTGTCAAGTGTTGGACAAAAAGGCTTACACGACAAGTGTTTGATGAAGCCTTTGCCCATACATCAAGTTTGACAGAATTCTTGCATGTCAAGGGTTGAAAAAAAAAGGTTCAGTCGAGAACAATTTTTTGTTTCAAATCCTCTTAGCAAAAAAAATTCAGATTATGATAAGTCTCTTTCTAGAAAAACCTTATGCATGTGTGGGTGAATTCTAAAAGTGATGTGGATTTAAAACAGAAACTGGCACATAATTTGAGGATTCATGTTGCTCAGCAGCACATTCTTTACGAGGGCAAACAATTGGAGTATCTCTCACCAATCAATTCAGAGTCTTCTCCTAATTCTAGTGCTTATATAGTCGAGTTCACTAAGGAAGTTATCAATGGTGGAGATCATGGCATCAAACGTTACACATTTACATTCATTATCTGAAAAAATGTTGTTACTGGCATATTATTTAATGAGATTGGTCTTTTACATCAAACATTGTTTCAATAAATCCACATGAGTTGGACAAAGAAATGTGAGATCTCTATGTTCCAAAAGTTTTTTATTTACATATGTTTGAGGATCCCTGGTTTTAGGAAAGTGCATGATTTTTTATAACCATTTTTTATGATATTTAAAATATTAATCAATTTCTCAAAATATTGGAAATACCTTCGACACTTAAAATCAAATCTAGTAAGTTTAGGTAATCAGATCTAACAAGTTTACATACATATATGCACATCTATGTTGAAATAGATCAGATATATCTTAGAAAGGATCAACAAATAAAATGATTCTTAGATGAAAAATATTTTAACACAAATTTAGAGTTATAAGAATACTAACATTTAAGTGCAAGTCCCCAGTCGTCATCTTCCAGGACATTGACAAGCTACTTGTCAAGAAAAGCTAAAATTTATAATGCCCATCCCTTAAAAGCTACCAAACAAATGAAGAACCCAATCAACCTGAATAATGCTGCCACCGAACAAATGAAGAACCCAAACAACCTTGACAATAAATTGGCACGACGATGCCACCGGTTAAGCAATAGACAAACTAAGAAACATAATTATACTGGTGCAGTAACACAACTGGCATGGCAAGGAAGAAATGGTGCAGTAACACAACTGGCATGGCAGGGAAGAAATTCTCATGGTAGTCCAGTCTAACAGAAGATTTAATTTAAGCAGTTATTTGGTGTTAACAAGAATTACTGGGATTTGCATGGTGTTGTTTATAGAAGGAATTGAAATATACTGGTGCAGTAGCATGGCAGGGAAGAAATGGTGCAGTAACACAACGGGCATGGCAGGGAAGAAATTCTCATGGTAGTCCAGTCTAACATAAGATTTAATTTGAGCAGTTATTTGGTGTTAACAAGAATTATTGGGATTTTCATGGTGTTGTTTATAAAAGGAATTCAAATATACTAGTGAAGTAGTATTATCAATTTTCTTAACCTTTTAATTTAATAAAATTAGGGTGATTTTGGAAAGTTCTCTTAATTTCTCTTAATGCTTTTCAAGCATAGAAACAAAACTCTAAAGAATTGTAAGTAATTTCTCACCCTCTTAATCCAATAAACTAATTTCATTTCAGTAAAACCTTAATCATCATCACAATAATCAAATCTAATAGAAGATTTAATTTAACCAGCTACTTTGACTAAACAAGAATTACTGAGATTAAAATGGTAGTTCGTCCAAGGAATCGGGATGCTCTAAATGATATACCAATAAACTAGCACAGCCGCTAACTCGCGGCTGGTGAACGCAGAAAGGCCGGTTGTTAAACTTTCAGCTTAGTTAAAAAAACCCTAATTAACACAGTAAAAAAGTCAGGTTAAACATATAAACTGATATCTTTATAACAGCTCGGAAGTTAATGGATGAAATCAGAGCCATTCATTTATTGTGACGACTAAGAATATTCTAAGCATATTTAATCTCTTCCATAAAAAACGTATTAAGAACTAAAAACCTATTAAATGTGCCCATTAATAAACATAAAAATATGAGAAAAAATAAAAATCATAATTATACAGGTGCAGTAACACAAATCTAGCGTGGCAGGAAAGAAATTCTCGCGGTAGTCCAGTCTAATAGAAGATTTAATTTAAGCAGTTACTTAGTGTAAACAAGAATTACGGGGATTCTCATGGTGTTGTCCGTCGAAGGAATCTGGATACTCTGCGAGAAATGCACAGGGATACCGATTCAACTGTTATCATCGGATTGACTCCCAACGCAGTGGGCAGAACACTAGCATCGCTCACAAATAAACCTTCGACTTCCCAACTTTCTCCATTCTCATCCACACAAGACGTCGCAGGATCCATTCCCATCCTGCAGCTCCCCATTTGGTGAGCTGAAAAATGCGGAGTCGAAAAGCTGGTCTTTCTTCTCACCCTCCCTAGAAAATCCTCAATCTCCTCCTGGCTCGCCCCTTCAACATTGAAACGTTCACCGTCACTGTGATACGTTCCCACTTCTGTGGCTCCCGCTGCAATCAGAATCCTCAACGCGCGCTCCAAGCCCCGGGCTAAATTCTCCCCGTCATGCGAGGCATCATCGACCTTGTACGATAAGTAGTTTTCCTTCCACACTCTGCCACTTCCTTTATCCCGAACCAAGGCGAACACACTGGCGGTTCTACTGTAACGCACCATTCTTTCTTTCATGTCCCTACCGGACACCCAAGGCGACCACGATGCAAACGCGCCCGGGTGAAAAATAGGTGTTTGGATGATTGTTGAGGATCCTAATTTGCACATGGAGCTGATGATGTCGCCCTGGTAACATTTTCCATCGGGTTCATCTCCAGGGGGCAAATAACCCCAGGCCACACGAACTGGGTGGAGATGCAGGTTTTTGCCGATGTTTGGATTACGAAGTCCGCTGGCCCGCAGAAGTGGCGGGGTCCCAAGAGCACCCGACGCCACCACCACAACCCTTGCCTGAACGAAAACGTGATCCTGCCCCTGCCCAAGCCTCGCCAGAACACCTTTCGCGCGATTTTGTTTTAGGCCATCCTGTTTACCTGGAGCGTGCACCACCGCCAGCGCTTTGCATCCCGCCAGAACGCGGGCACCCGCGGCAACCGCGTCGACCAGCCAGGTTTCGGCCGTTCCTTTCTTGTTCCCGCTCTTGCATCCCAAATTACAGAACCCCCCGCACGAATAATGACTCGCAGAAGTGTTTCGGGGGACACTCTCCACGTTATACCCCAATTTCTGGCAACCTTTTCTGAGAACTGCATTCTGAAACCCCTCTTTCTCGCAGCGATTCACGACGCTTAGCCTTGCGCAGACCGTGTCCATTGCTCTTTCGTATTCCTCTTCGCCGAAGAAACGCAAGCCGTGCTCATTCGTCCACTCCCTGAGAACGTGTGGAGGCGTGCGGATACACGCCGACCAGTTAATAGTCGTTCCACCACCGACAGTGGCGCCTGCCAGCACAATAACTCCACAATCCACTGTAGTAAGCATGCATCCAGATTGATACATTTCGTCCAAAGTAGGCCCTTCAGACAGGGACAAATCATGTCCCGCATAGTATTTACCCTTCTCCAGCACCAAAACACCGTAACCTTCTTGTGCCAAAACCCCGGCTACCACTCCCCCTCCCGATCCCGACCCGACCACCACGACATCACACTCTACCTTCATACATTTTCCGGCTCGATTGATTCTTTTCTTCAACATGAGGTTTCTACACTCTACTGAATCTTCTGTCACAGTAAACTTCTGTGCATCCTCAAGTAACAGCTTTAGATTGCTCGCTCCTGAAGAAACATCTATTACTCCCTCGCCTAACGCTCTCCCTGCAGTACCCACTGACTCCTGAGGACGAGCATAACCAATTGCAGGCCATGTAGGATTCGTGCCGTCTGGCCCTTCCTGATCATGCACATAAATGAGCTTCTGAATATACAGAAAACTTCCAACTTGAAAGTTGAAACTATTCCATAAGTTAACAATGAGGTTTTGAATATACAGAAAGCTTCCAACTAGTTTGAGATCATCCAATAACTTACCAACGTGTAGAAAGCAAAAAGACAAATGCTCTTAAAAAGCTTGAAAGTCACACTCTGCAATGAGCCCAACGCAAATCCCGTAGCATTAGACCAATCGTACAGTATCTTCTCTCTTTTCCACCGAGGAACTGCTGCGAACCTTTGCACATAAGGGAACGCTTCCGAAAGACTAGCCCTGCCACACAGAAGAAACGTCCCCACCCGTGTAGACAGAAGCCACAGCATCATCCACGCAATTATTATACCAAGTTCGATTACGTTCTTTACTATAAACCCGGCTACCTGTAAATCAGTGCAATGCTGTTAACATGTATATAGTTGCAAAAAAAGGATTTGAATCAAATATAAAACAGAAGATTTCGTAATTACGTGCTCCGGAACTCCATTTTGGGCTCCCGATAATCTGTAGAATCTTTTGACTTCGTCGGATGGATCGACTCTCGGGCTCTCGGGCGGAGATTCGAGCGAAGGAACGATGGTCTCGCAAATAGCCATCAGACATTCCATTTGAGATTTCGTGAACGAATGTGGATATGGCGCTTTTCCTCCTCTCAGAAGAGGATGCCCAGCTCCTGCCTCTGCCTCTGTCTCCATTGCTGCTCAACCAAGATGCTTACTGCTCGGGAAGTCCACCTGAATTGAACTCCTTTGGAAAGCGTGTTTGAAATGGGAAATCGGTCACGTCGATTCACTTATTTCTACGGAAATCTTTCTACATTTCAGACTTGGGTTTGGTGGTGTGTTAATGTAGACTTTGGTTCTGGTTCGGTGTTACTGTTGTCCACGGAGGTAAGCCTATCAGCTGAGAAATATAATGGCTGCCATTCAAAATGCAACAACTCTGAAGTTGGCATTCACCATAAAAGTTATGCCACCTCTGAACACTTTTAGTGGTGTTAATGTTGTACACGGAGGTAAGTTTGTCAGCTGAGAAATATAACGGCTACCATTTAAAATTCACCAACTCTGAAGTCGGCATTCAATAAACAGTTATGCCACCTCTCTTCCGAGTATTCAAGTGGCGTTGCTGCTGTTACTGCAATGTGTATCCAGTTATTGAGAGGGTAGGTAGTTTGTTTAATGTAACCTGCGACTATGTCTCATATTTATGGGTACGAAATACAAGTACGTAATTTCATCTAACTAACAGGTGTAGGTGTTGATCCAAGGCTATCAATAACCAGCCTGTTAAATAGGCTTTAATGCTGTGGTAATTGTTATATATACCGTTGAATTGGCTTGGTATACGGTGTATATATCATCTGTCGCAGTATTAAAGCCTGTCTAGCAGGTTGGTTATTGATCGCAGTTAATTCAAGGTGAGCAATATTCAGTTCGTGGAGTGTGTTAAATCCGGTAGGTTTTTTGGTAGTGCGGTTTTTAAATTTTTGGTTAATCCAAAATTTTGATCGATCTGAATTGGTTTAAAATGGGGAGTTTTGAAATGCATGACACTTTGATCATGGAAACAGATTACTCTTAAAAATCTGACCAAATTCAAGTGCATTTTTTCACTTGCATATCTGTTTGCCCCAGACTTAGCCTACTCCTTCAACTTGCTAGGGAGCATTGAATATTGTAATAATAAGTATATTATCGATCATCTAATCTTGATTAATATTGAATGTTGTTAATTAGTATCGAATGTTGTAGTAGATGGATTAGATAATCGAATCTTAAAACAATTAAGACCCGACTACCTATACTGAAACTGGATATTGGTGGTCGTTGATCGAACTTCACTACTAACGTGAGACCACCATTACTCGTACAAATTGCACATACAAAATAATCATATCTTCCAATTAAGCTTCAAGGGACGTTGTCATGTCATCGAGTAATTTGGTGGATACTA
>SNQJ01S0163376.1:0-21298 GCA_010110895.2 Picea sitchensis | reverse complement strand
CAACAGCAAGGCATTGAAGTTGCAGAATGAGTTCTTAGAGCATCACAGGGATGACTCTATCCCCCATGGAGCCTAATGTTAGCGACAATTCTTGTCTTGGGCTCGAGAGCATCTAGGTTTGCAAGTTGCATGAAGAATGCCCAAGCGTAGCACTTAAAGCCCTGTTTCAGGCTACAAATCAAGCGAGCGGGCGAAATTATGTTGTCAACGACCCAGATTCATCCATAGGAGCAGATCGACGGTCGACGGGAAATCGTTGTTAGTGGAGTTGCACCGGGATTAGCACGATAGGTAGCGTCTATATACATTCATGAAGGATCTCGGCTGTCCATCCAAAAGGACACGTGGTGCGCGATCATGTCATGTCGACATTCGGGGATTCGAGGGGTAAGAGCTCCTCATCATTTTACATCTCGAAACCCCGAACCCTGAAATGCCGATAAGAACACTTCAAAGCTGAGCCCACGGTCCTAGCACTAGGTCACGTTAAGCGAGCCCAGGAATGGAGGTAGCCCCCTTTTAATGACAAAGCCATCTCGGTCGTTCATTTGAAGGACACGCGGCGCAGATCTAAGCCACAGGTGGGGCCTTTTGGGATTTTCCTAGCGAAAGCGCTGAAGTCATCTTAGTCGTCCATCCATCAATGAAACTCGGGCGCATTGGAATTAAAGGGGGCATGGATCTGGGTGGCCAGGATCTGTGCGCTCAGATCTACAGTTAGGAGCGAATTCCGGAGGCCGCCTACCATTCTACCTTTAAATGGAGCAAGGGGGGTCTGGAATTCAGCGTGCATCTCTCTAGCGGCTAGGATTGGGGCACCTAAATCAACGGTTGAGGCTTCATTCCAGACCCCCCTTTCCTTTCTGCCTTTAATTGGGGGGGGGGTCTGGAATTGATGTGTTATTATTGTGGGGCCCCTTGCCTAATGTGTCACCTTTGGTATCGTTCTCCCCGTTGTCACCTGTTTTCCACTTACCGCCTCCCTTTTCCCTTGTCATCTATCCAACTTCCATATCTCCATCCACATGGCACCTCCCCAACTCGTCATCTTCTCGTCTCCTGCCATGTGTCCCTCTCATTCCCAGTCACCTCCTCCTGTACTCCCACACTCCATGATCCTTCCTCCTCTGTCCTATTCAGACCGCATGGCATTCCTCAGCTGATGTCACAACTCTTGTTTCTTCTCCATCACCTCCACATTGTTCATGCCTTTAACCCCCGTCACACCCTCATCCACATCCGCCATAGGGGTCCCTTGCAGCAGTCCAGCGAAGTAGCATCCAAAGAAAGACCATTCGGTTGATCCAGGTGGCACCATTAGGAGACCTCCATGTCCCAGAAGGCAGAGTTGACCGAGGCCATCCCCGATCCCAAAAAGAAGTTATGCGGCAATTGCTGGTGGTTGAACATTAGCTCCGCCATAAAATGAAGGTCCAACAAAGGACTAATTCACGTCGAATCACCTGCAGAAGGACAATCCGAAATTTGATAGCGTCTGTCTTGGGTGAACGATCAGCCAGAGTCTACATGCGCAGACTGTCAGAAGACATGCAGACGAAATTTTTTTAATGCAGCGTCTTGTTTTTGCTGATGTTGTTGTTTTGAGTATATGTAGGCATTTTCGCCATTTTTGTAAGCATTGATGGTAGAGCGAAGCTCCCAACTGTAAAGTTTTAACAGACCTTCTAGCTCTTTGGTTATGTATCGGTATGTAAGATTTCTTATTTAATGATAGACAGTCTTCTCACTCCATCTAGCTTTCATCTCATACTAAGGGAGTTCATGATTGACTGATTCACATGAATTATCGCAATTATGTTATGATAAAGGATTTATTGTGGCATTATTGTGTTCTCTGTTTTTCTGCATTTGAATGCAAGAAGATCTCGCGTTTAGATGCCTTCTCCTACAATCTGTTAGAAACCCGATGTTTACGACAGATCATTGCATTTCTTTGATACAATTCCTCCCCCTACTCACCCTTACTACAACTCATTGTCTGAAGTTTATCTAAGACCTCACTTACCCATGCATGTTCGGCCTAGTTTTGGAGTTGAAACAATATTGTTTTGAGTTAACTTCCATTCGATAGCCTCTTTCATAAACAAATCGTGACATAAATTGATGGGCATCAGGCTCTGCTCCTATTGCAATCCAAGAGTGACTTCTGTCGCCAACAGAGTCCACTATGATACTCATAGCATTGATGTCATTGTCCTTGAACTTCTCCATAATTGCAACGTTCTGAGGTTCCTTTTCTTTTCTTTCTTCAAAATGTGGTTCCACGATCTTTCCTTTCATGCTATCCAACACTTTATTCTTGGAAAGGATGAGATCAATCCTTGTCTTCCATGCTCTGAAGTTAGAAGCCCCTTCTAACTTGTTTTCAAACTTCATAGAATAAGTCATGACTGATTTGACTTGGTCAACCTTTGACTTTGACCAAAAACTCAAACTTGGTGTCTTTGCTTGTTGAGAGTACCAAGAGGTGCATTGGGTTAGGGTGCACTAGGCTATTCAGAAATTAGGTCAATCTCTTCTCTTAAGGTGCCTCAACAAGAGGGTTAGGGTTTCGATGCTACAAAAAAAACTAACTGCAACTGTGATGCAGAATCCCCCTCCTCTCTCGGGGTTGTGTGACCTCCCGGTATAGGATCTTCAATTATGAACCAAATTGTCTCTCTAAGACTGTAATGGTCTCATTTGTGAATTAACATAGGCCCTTCAGTCCTCTGGCGTAGGTTCTATGGAACCCACGGGCCTTCTTCTTAGCACTCTGAGCGCTCTTCAATTTGCGGGTGCTAGATCCTCTCCACTAGCCCCTTCCTACATATGCCCCTAGGCTATGACCCTGCACAAGTGAGTGATTGTGGGCATGACCAAGGGTGATTTTAGGCCAACTTTCTTTTCTCCCCACAACTCCCTACAAGGTGCCACGTATCCTTTTGTTGATATCGTGGTTGAAATTGCATCCTACCCTCAAAATTTTAACGTTCAGGCACTTTCTGGCCTTACAATCGAGGGTGATCGTTGATCTTACGATCTTGGTGGTACTTCTAGACTGACGACTGAGATCTGTCTCTTCCAAACCAACGATTCAGATCTAATTCTCCCAAATCAGATGGTTGATATTTACTTCGGGTCTTTACCCAGAGAACGAATTTATGCCACCTTCCCTCTGGATCAGACAATTGATGTTTACTTCGAGTCATTACCTAGGATCCAAAGATTTGTGCCACTTATTATTCATATTTGACGGTTCATATCTACTTCAAACGATCCGACGCTTGAGATTTACTTCGGACGATCAGACAGTCCCAAATTACTTCAGGACTTCATAACTTTGGCAAGTTCCCTCTCTTACGTGTGCAAAATGCTAAGACTCGCACACCTTGATTTGATCAGACAGCTGTTGGTCCTCTGAATCGGTGATCCAATGACCATTGTCTCTCTCCCTCCTAAGCTTCTGACTTCCTTTGACTTAGAAGATTTTCTAAGTATCCAAATGCCTCGACCTTTTCTCCTCCTCCAAGTCCGTCTATTAGGTCTCTTTTGCACTTATGAAAAACATTATCCCTTCTAAGCTTGATCCTAGGAGGATTTCAATTCCCCATGCACTCCTTTCGTTTCTGGGATTTCGTTAAACTCAGATTCGAAGGATTTCTTGATAATAAATTCTTCTCACCCTCCTGGCGTTCCTCTTGCTCGATGCAC
Organism: Picea sitchensis; assembly: GCA_010110895.2. Lineage (NCBI taxonomy): Eukaryota > Viridiplantae > Streptophyta > Pinopsida > Pinales > Pinaceae > Picea > Picea sitchensis. The sequence continues at coordinate 17,584 of SNQJ01S0163376.1, read as the reverse complement.
ACCTTGTAGAGCTCCTCTTTACCTAGTGTTCTATAACTATGTCTCCCTCTGAACTCAACACAGATTTGTTCCTGTGCACTCCTTGCACTTCTGCCGATGAATATCAACACTACCTCTCCTGAGCTTCTCTGAGGTTAAATCACCTCTTTCAACGCACTCCTTGCAGACTATGTGCAATCCATGCACTCGAAAACTCAAAGAAGAGAAGCAATTGAAACTTATTCAATTCTTCACCAGTTCATACATTCAAAACATGAATGACATATAAAAGCATAACAATGAATGCAAATACATAAACACACAGAAATTCCATATGCAGGAAAAACTACTTTCTTTCTATTAAGATGAATGTCTGATTACAATATGTGCAAGTTGGACTGTAACATAGTCTCAATTCTCTCAAAACAAACTATTCTACTTCCTATTCAATGACAATACTCCTCCAACAGCCTCATTTGGGCATGCCATGCATCTACATATACAAGAAGGTTCCTAGGGTTCCCTCCGAATACGTCTCATATCGAAGTAACAACTAACAACTACTCAAGCTCTGTTACATTCAAGACTGAGAGTGAAACTCCCATACCTCTCGCGATCATTCAACTTCTGAGCATTTCTCTCTTCTTCAATCATCCATTCAAAACGGATCTGCAAAATAAACGCCAGCTTTTAGATTCCGATTAATTTAAAAAGGCATGCTATGACGTTGATTTGTCCCTCCACATGGGCTTTGCTGACGATACTCCTGCATCATACTCCATTGCTGGGAAAAACATGAGCTCTTTCTCATGGCTCCCTTTGCCATGTTGTTGAGATCCTCCATCGTCCCATACTTTCTATTGGAGTTGTTCATCTGCTCCTTTTCCTTGAAACTTATTTTTCCTTGTTTCTCCTGCAAGTTTTCTTCTGTCTCATACTTCTCTGATGACTGCTTCTTATGCTTCTTCCATCATCAATCTCTTTATCTCCTCTATTTATTTGTCCAACTGGTCCATTGGTTGTTTTCCCCCCTGTAGTATGCTTTGTTTCCTTTTCTCTCCATCAATTTCCAACTTGACTTGTTGGATAAAATGTTTTTTCATTTTTACCCTTCTCTCCAGGGCCTTCAACGCTTCGAACAGATCAACAAGATCCATGCTATCTGTTGTTTCCTCCTCTGTTGTAGGTTCACATTCTACAGTTATCTCTTGCTCAACTTCCTAACTGAAAAATTTGAGCCATTCCTCTAAATGCTCTTCTCCCCCTATTGTAGATCCCAATTCTATAGTTTCCTTATGTTCATCTCCTTGGCTGAAAATTTTGAGCAGGTCCATCGAATGCTCTTCTTTCTCCATCTCTTGGGCACATTGAAATATGTGCTCTTTCTCCTCTTGACCAATCTGACCAATCTGAACTTTCATGTTATCTTCATCTCCTGTAGCATTAGTTGGCCACTATGTTGTAGACTTCAGTTCTGCAATCTCACCACTAATTTGCTGCTCAGCTTCCTCCTCTGACAGATTGACTTCTGTCATATCCTCTTATGTTGTTTCAACTCCAACTTTCTCCAGCTTCTCCCCGGGATGGTATGTTCCTCCACCTGTTTCCAATTTGACATGTTGGAGATGCCTACTCCTCATATTTACCCTCCTCTTCAGGGCTTATAGTTCCTCATACAACTCAGCAAAATCTATGTTGTCTGCTTTCTCTTCTGCTGCAGGCTCCAATGCTGCAGTCATCTCCTGTTCAACCCCCAGGCTGAAAATTTTGAGAAATTTTGTTGAATGCTCTTCTCCTGAAATCTGCATTACTATGTCTTGGCAACCATCTTTTGGTTCTAGATTGTCCAACCAATCCTCCAACATCTTCAGCTCTTTCTCCCATTGAGTGAGAAATTCATCTGAATTCTCCTCTTTTTCTGTTGGGGAAAACATCAGTGTATGCTCCTTCTCCTCCTCTTTGACAATGTTTATTGGTTGTCTTTCCTCTATTACACCTGCATCACAGACATAATTAACCTTAAAATCACTTGTCTCCATGGTCTCTTTCTTGGATTCTTGTTGCACTATATCCTCATGTGCAATGCTTGTATTAGCCTCTAATGGACTATTTGGCAGGAATATTTGAATTCCCCCAATGATCAGAACACACCTCTAATCTTCTTCCATCAACACTCCTTGCTAATATGAACTCTAAACTGAGTTCATCTCTTCTCCCTTTCCAACCTGACAACTTGGGATTTTGTCTCTTCTCACCTGGAAGTCTAAGAGATCAATCGATCCCATCTCATTACCCACCTGACAATTTGAACTTTCAACACTACTTCTCTGGCAGTATATGATACCTTCCACTAATCTCTTTCTATTGCCCACCTGGTAACTTGAAAGTCCATTTCTTCCCTCCTGGCAGTTTATGAGATTTCCTAATAATCTCATATCATTGCCCACCTAGAAATATGAATTTCTATTGTTGTCCTCCTGATAGTTTATGAGATCCTCCAATGATCTCATTTCATTGCCCACCTGGAAATATGAAAATCCATCTCTTCTCTCCTGGCAGTTACCTCCTCCTCATTAATGAGGCGTCTCCCAATTCCTAGTTCATGGATGTGAATCAATTTTTCCTCTGTGTCACTGAGGGTTTCAGCATACCTCAGCCACTTCCTCAACTTTTGTTGTTGTTTTCTGGCCAACAAATTTTGAACATGCCATTTTACCTTCTTCTTCAGAGGCCATTCGTACCTCTAGTGTACATTTGTCTCCTGTTGCATCTTCAATGTCAGTTGTTCCATTCTTTCTCTTATCTCAATGAGCTCCTTGTCAATTTATGTTTTACTCTTCTATTGGTGGTCTCCTCTTTGACCACATTCATGACCTTAAGTAACCATCTTTTATGTCTTCATCCCTCTTGGCTATCTACCATTTGTTGCACATTTTGCAACAATATTTACAAAGCATCAGTACTCTGTCCCTTTTCCTTTACCCGCTATTCTACAAGAAAAATCCATCTTCTGAGACCATTTGATGTCATTAGATTATTTCTATTCACCTTTTCACCTTTGCCTACAATCTGCAGACACAATTCAGTTCTTGATACTACTTGGTGTACTCAGATGGTCTTTTCTATCTCCTTCATATGAAATCTATGGACAAATCAATGCTGATACCTCTTGATGATATCAGACTATCTCCTTGATCTGTCTTCCTCTTTTGCCTCCTGTCTGCAAGCAAAAAATTCTGCTATGATACCACTTGATGGTATCAGAGTATTTTCTTTATCTACTCTCTGCTACAAAAATTAAAAATCTGAGCTCTGATACCACTTGATGCAAACCCCCTCTCCTCTCCTCGGGGTTGTGTGACCTCCCAGTCTAGGATCTTCAATTATGAACTGAATTAGCTCTTTGAGACCATAATGGTCTCATTTGCGAATTAACATAGGCCCCTTCAGTCCTCTGGTGCAGGTTCTATGGAACCCGCAGGCCTTCTTCTTAGCACTCTGGACACTCTTCAATTTGCGAGCACTAGCTCCTCTCCACTAGCCCCTTCCTACATATGCCCCTAGGCTATGACTGGTAAAGTGAGTGATTGTGAGTGCATCCAAGGGTGGTTTTAGGCCAACTCACTTTTTGCCCCGTAACTCACTACAAGGCACCACATATCCTTTTGCTAATACCGTGGTTGAAATTGCAGTCTTCCCTCAAAATTTTAACGTCCGGGCAGGATTTGGCCCCACAATCGAGCATGACTATCAATCTTACAATTTTGACGGTGCTTCTGGACTGACAGCTGAGATCTGTCTCTTCCAAACCAACGATTCAGATCTAATTTTCCTGAATCATATGGGTGATATTTACTTTGGGTCTTTACCCAGAGTCCACGGATTTATGCCACCTGTCCTCTAGATCAAACGATTGATGTTTACTTCGGGTCTTTACCCAAGATCCACAGATTTGCACCACCTGTTATTCAGATATAACAGTTTAGATTTACTTCAGACGATCCGACACTTGAGATTTACTTTGGACGGTCCCAAATTACTTCGGGACTTCGGAACTTTGGCAAGTTCCCTCTCTTGTGTGTGCAAAATGATAAGGCTCGCACACCTTGATTTGATCGGATGATTGTTGGTCCTCTGAATCAGTGATCCAACGACCACTTTCACTCTCCCTCTTGAGCTTCTGACTTCCTCTGTCTTAGAAGATTTTCTAAGTATCCAAAGGCCTCGACCTTTGCTCCTCCTTCGAGTCCGTCTATTGGGTCTCTTCTGCACTTATGAAAAGCACTATCCCTTATGAGCTTGATCCTTGGAGGATTTCAATTCCCCACACACTCCTTTCATTTATGGGATTTCGTCAAACTCAGATCCGAAGGATTTATTAAAAAGAAATTATTCTCGCCCTCCTGAATATGGAATATGGAAATGTCCCAAGGGAGACATATTTATAGAACACTCTGTAAAGAGGAGCTCTGCAAGGAATATGGAGATGTCCTCTTAGATGTCCTCTTAGTAGATCTCCCATAATCAAATTAGGATTAGTTGTTGTAGGATTATTATGTGAAAACAAGTGATGTATATCAGATATTGCTTAATCTCCAAGTGGCTACTCCATTGAATAACTCTTTGAGGTATCCTACCAAGAGGAACCTGCAAGGGTTGGTTTATTACCTTCCTGAACCCGGAAGGGTGTATAGGAGGAGACTAAACATACTAACTCCTCATAGGCTACTTGAAAGTCTTACAAGGACTTTTTCAACTTGCATACCATCTCCTTCTTTCCCTTCACAACAAAGTCTTCTGGTTGCTTCATATAGATTTCTTCTTCCATATCCCCATGTAGGAATGATGTCTTCACATCCATCTATTCTACTTCAAAATAAAACGCAGTAGCAACAGATAATAAAAATATTATAGAAGTTAACTTGGCATCAGGAGAAAAATTCTCACAAAAATCATTTCCTTCAACCTAGGAATAACCCTTTGCTACTAACCGAGCTTTGTATTTCTCCACTTTTCCTTCTGCATTCAGCTTCTTTTTAAATACCCATTTGTTTCCAATGGTATTTCTTCCAATCGCCAACTCCACTAGATCCCAAGCCTCATTCTTATTCAAGGCTTCCATTTCTTCATTCATGGCCTTTTTCCATAGTTTTCCATCATCTGAATCTACCGCCTCTCTGATAGTTCTAGGATCATCATCAGTAATAGACAAAGAAAAATTTGAATGGAAATCAGATGGAGTATACCTTTTCATTAGCCTTCTTTCTCAAACCAATCTCTTCAATATTGGAGTATGATGATCTTCTCTTCTGATTCCTTTTCTTTTGTAGAGTTTGATTCATCATCCTTTAAATAAACTCTATCTTCTCTGGTTATTCCTTACTTGGTAGGACTTCATGTTTAACAACATCCTTCATTTCTCTAAATACCACATCTCGTCTATACACAACCTTCTTAGTTTATGGATTCCAAATATTATAACCTTTGAGACCATCTTTATACCCAATAAATATACACTTTCCTGCCTTCTTATCTAGGTTACTCATGTTTTCCTTTGGAACATGAACATAGGCCTCACAACCAAATACCTTGAGATGTATGAGAGAAGGTTTCTTACCAGTCCATACCTTTTGTGGAGTCTTGTCATCCAACATTGATGAGGGTTATATGTTGACTAGGTAACATGCAATACCCATTGCCTCTGCCTATAATTCTTGCCCTAACACAGCGCCACTGAGAATGCACCTTGCTTTTTCCATCAGCGTCTTGTTCATCATTTCTACAACTCCATTCTGTTGAGGTGTATATGGAGTAGTCTTCTGCCGTGCTATACCACACTTCTTACAAAAATCTTCAAATTCATTCCCACAAAACTCTCCACCATTATCTGTCCTCAACACCTTAATTCTTTTCTCTGTTTGATTCTCAACAAGATCCTTAAACTCTTTAAACCTATCAAAGACTTCAGATTTCTTCCTAGGGAAATATATCCAAGGATTCCTTGAGAAGTCATCTATAAATGAGACATAGTACACAAATTTGCCCAATGATGGAACTGACACAGGTCCAAACACATCACTGTGAACTAGCTGTAAAATTCCTTCTTCCCTTGTTGCACCAGAGGGGAATCTTACCCGATTCTTCTTTCCATATACACAATATTCACAGGAATCAAAATCCAAAGAGCAGTTAGAGATACCTTCAACCATACCTTTACCATGTAGTAGTCGAAGACCCTTCTGTCCGATATGCCCCAGTCTTTGATGCCACAACATAACCTTTTCTCCAGAGAATGTAGGAGTTCTTTCTTCTTCAACTCCAATATCAAGAAACATGGAACTATTACACCCATCACTAATAGTGCTTCCTTGCAACTTATACAAATTTTCAAACCGAACTCCCTTCAGCAACACCATTGCTCTTTGAACTATCTTGCAGGTTTCCTTTCCAAATATTAATTTTACCCCTGCATCGTCCATTTTTCTTACCTAAATCAAATTTCTAGCCAATCCTGGGATGTGCAGAACACTAGGTAGTGTTCTAATCCCTCCATCTATGAGCCTCAACTTGACTTTTCCTCGACCTATGATTCTAGTTGTCGAGTCATCACCTAGGAAAACATTACCTCCATCATACATTTCATATTCACAGAACCACTCCCTGTGGGGATTCATATGAAAGGATGCACCTAAGTCAACCAACCATGCCTCATGATCTACATGTGTGCTTGAAGAAGACAAGTACACATCCCCTCCATATTAAGCATTGAAGGACATTTTTTTCTCTCTATATATATCTAAAGTTGATATAAAATTATTTCATTTAAGATGGAGATTGCAATATTTTATTTATGGTCCACATTGAAAAAAAAATTAAATACCACCTATCAACTTCATGTTTAGCATGGAAGGAATTACACATATCCCTCATAATGGCTCTAAAAATCACTTTTAAAAGCTATTAAAAAATGAATCAAATATCCACTCTTTACACGTATATAAATACATAACATTTTGAAATTCCTTCAAAAAGCAACCCATTAAAATGTTATCTAAGATTGTGCAAAAATCACACTCGTATCAACCTCAAGACACCTAGATATATGCTTGTATTAATCTCGAGGCCTCAGTATCAAAGTAGACGTTCACACCCCTTGAGTGGGTGTGTATAGGCTAGGTTAGCCCAAAAAAATCTATAAAAAAAATATATTAAAAAAAAAAATCTAAAGAAAAGAAACAATATTTTAACATTAAAAATTAAAAGGTAATATTTTATTTAAAAATGTATTTCTTAAAAAATAAAAAATAAAAACAATATTTTAACATTAAAAAAATTTAAAAGATAATATTTGTTTTTAAGTGTTTGGTAAAATAAAATACAACTAAATCTAAAATGAGTCAAAATACAACTAAATTTAGAATGGGATAAATATATACTCCTCATTCATTTTTATCAATTAAAATGTAACTATACAAAGAATGAAGATATATTCTTCAAATTGAAATTAATATTTACTAGTCCAAATACAACTAAACTCATAAGTGTTGTAATATTTTCATAACTAACAAAAGGGTTAAATGAAGACAAACTCTTCAAGAACAACCCCTCAAAGTATATTGAAGCTAAGTATGAAAATGGGGATAAATTGGAGGTATTTTGGTGAAGATTGTAATAAGATGTGAAGTGTTTAGGTGGTTGTTGCTATTGATGTAACTTTCTAGGTAGGAGATGAGTTGAGATTTTGGAAAGTGAGGAGAAATTTTGGTGGAAATTATAGATTCCACGTTGCAGAGCGTCGATGGTATCAATGGAAGTTGTTGTGTAGGAGATGGATTGGAGTTTGGAAAGCATGGAGAAACTTAGAGAAGAATCTAATGAGAGAAGCTTTAAATGGGCGATGCTATCCACGAAAATTGCAAGGTAGGAGACCGAGTTGCACTTTCAAAAGTGCCCAGAAATTTTTTTGAAGATTGTAAGGAGATGTCAGACTTTTAGGTAGTCGTGTTGAAGATTGTAATGAGATGTGAGACTTTTAGGTAAGTTACTAAGTTCGAGATTTAATTAGTAGGATTTTCAAAAGCACGAAGAAGCTCTGGTGGAAATTATACATCTGAATCTTTAAAGGGCCGATGCTATCAATGAAAATTGCTAGGATAGGATTGGGTTAACTCGGGAGCAATATTCCCTCTCGAATTACTTTTCTGGTAGGTTTTTTGGTGGTTCGCTTTTAAATTTTCGGCCAATCCAAAACTCTGATTGATTTTCGTAGCATCTGGATTAGTTTAAAATGAGGCAAAACCTCTAAGATAGAATTTTGAAATACATGGAACATTGATCCATACAAAACTCAGACTACCCCTGAAAAATCTAGCCTGTTTCAAATCCGTTTTTTTATTTTTTCCAAAAAAAACGAGTATGTTATGTTTACTCCGAGTTAGCCTACTCAAATAGGATATGCCCCTAGCCCAGTATTTGAATTTTAAGTGCCAAGGCTTGCAGATATCGACCCCATGGTCTACCCTCTGTGAACTTTCACTTAAAAAGCAAACTTACTCATCACTTTCTCTGATGCGTGTTTCATACTCTTTATCGCTTTCTCTAATGAGTGTGTTTTACTTTTTCTTGTTACTAAGCGCAAGCCCATGTCAAAAGCCACCATGAAAATTCAACACCGAGTCACAGACCCACGTCCCATCTTCCTGGATTCTGGGCAACAACAACTTAATGATGAAGAGATGGAGGGTGGCATTTGCTCCACAAACAAAACATTTTCAACTAAGGCATTTATGGGTTCTATTGTCAGGTCCCCCTATAAACCTATGGAACAAGGGAGATTTGAAGGCAATAGGTGATTCATTTGGTTGGTTTATCACTCTTGATGAGTCGAAATTGGTAAACTCATCTAGGAAAGTCGGGCGGATTTTAGTGGAAGTCCATATACATGGTGGGCTCCCAGAGATGCTAGATATCAATTGGCAAGGTCGTCATATAAAACAACGGTTAGACTATCAAGGTATACCATTCAAGTGCAGCTGGTGTCGATGTACCAATCACCTTCGACGTGATTTCATTGGTAAGGTTACTGATGAAATGTCTGAAGAAACACTCCTACAAGAAGATCCTCTGGATTATATGAATGAAGTGGACTCATTTGAGGATGCTCCGATTCACTTTGAAGTTGAGCATGGACCTCCACTGGAAGAGGCGACTTCACTTACGGGTAAGTTGAAGTTATATTATCCTTCACTTTTCTCTTCCTTAACTCTTTGCAAAAGGGACACCATAGAAAATTCAGGATGGTTAATTTCATCTATTTCTCTAGCCAAGAATGTTTATGAAGGGGTTTTAGGCATAAACGCTCCTACTAAGGGGTCCTCAACCCACTTTTCTAGAATTTTATTGCCTCCACAAACGACTTCATTTTGCCCAATTATTGTTTCCACAACTTTACCGTCTACCACTTCCATAGGGACTTCTCAGCTTCCTCCACCCCAGGGGTTTATCTCTCGGGAAAAAGGTAATACACCTTGCCCTTCCTCTCCTATTTTGACTGACACAGTCATGGAGCCTAGTTATAGAGAACCCAAGGAGGATGAGTCCTCTCTCAACACAGTACTTGATTCTTTGAGTCCATTCATTAAGGATAATAAGGATGATATTAAATTTCCCATCTACCGAGGGAAGGCACTCTATGATCCTTCGTCACTCTCGGAGGAAACTACTTCAAATTCTTTATCGTCGATGGATGGGAAAGACTACGCCTGGTCTAGGGGACTAGGTATAAAACTCTCTCCATTAAAAACATGAAGTAGTCCCAAAAAGTTGGCACAAAAATCATTACAGATAGTTGATTCTGTCCTCTCCACCACTGACAGTGGGCCTCTTAGAGCGATGAAATCCCTGGTGAGGACAAAGTAATGTTATTACTAACCTTAAATGTAAGAGGGATAGGAGGCACCCTCAAAGTTTCCTCATTTCGACAACTATTGGAACACACTCGTCCTGATATCATATTCCTTCAAGAAACATTGGTAAACGAGCAGAAAACAAGGGATTTTATTCATCTTTTTCGTCTGTCCTGGGTTTTGAGTTTAGTTAATTCAATGGGTACTTATGGGGGTCTGTTGGTTGGGACCCAAATTTATTTTCTTTGGATCCTTTTCTCACCGTTGGTGGTATCTTGTTAACAAGAAAGAGTTTAATTAATAATTGGGAGTTAGCGCTGCTAAATATTTATGGACCTTGCAAGGATCAGAAACTATTTTGGAATTCACTGGAAGAAAGTGGTATATTATCTATCAAAAACCTGATCATAGATAGGGATTTAAATATCATTCTTTCATCAGACGAGGTCTTGGGTGGGTCCCCCGAGACTGGAAATTCATAGGATTATTATAGAGAGCTCTTTTCTTCCAACAATTTGATTGACATCAAGCTGGCCAAAGTGGTTCCAACTTGGAGAAATGAACGCATTGGTCAGGGAGAGGTTGCAAGGAGATTAGATAGGTTTATGGTTGTTGAAGATCTATTAACTGATATTGGACTATACAGGTCATGGGTAGAGTTCCCATTTATCTCAGATCACGTGCTAGTTTTACTTCAGTTGGAATTACCACCTGCTTATAAAATCTATCCCTTTAAATTTAATGCGCAGTGGCTCAATGATAAGTATTTTGTGGATATTGTCATTAAGGTTTGGAATGAACCGATTTTTCTCACTCAATGAGGCAAACAGAATAGGATCATCTGGAAATTACAAGAATTAAAAAAACAAACAAAAATGTGGCATAGAGAGAACCTAATAAGGAAAAAGTCTAAGCTATTATTGCTCGAATCAGACATAAAGGATACAATTAAAATTCTGGGAGGTGATCCAACAGATCATATAGTTGCTTTATCTCTTCGGCATTTGGAATTGGAAAGGAATGGGGTATTAGGAGGTGAGGAAGAATAATCGCGATTACGTAGCAGGGCTCTCTGGATGACCAACGGGGATAACAATACAAAATACTTTCACAAATTTGCTAGCCACAATAGAGTGAGAAAACATATTTGGGAAATCAAAAGTGGGAATAATGACATTGTAATAGAACATGATACTTTAAAGGAAGCAACCGTCAAGTATTTTAAGGACTTCTACAAGGCTCTGACTATCCCGAACATGATAGAACAATGCAAGCTAATTGAATTCTTTCCGTAGATGATAAATGATGAGGAGTATAGATCTGTGTTCATACCTGTTATATTGGAGGAGTTGAAAGATGTTCTTTTTCATTTTAAGAAAGAAAAAATCTCAGGTCCGGATGGGTGGACATCCAAGTTTTTTATCTTCTTCTTTAATATAGTCAGAGAAGATCTCCTTGCTATGGTGGAGGAGTCAAGAAGATTAGGTGCTATTGCGGGAGGCCTAAACTCTACTTTCTTGACATTAATCCCAAAGGCTAATAATCCATCAACCATTGATGATTTCCTACCAATTTCAGTATGCAATCTGTGTTACAAGGTAATATAAAAAATTATCGCCAATCGGTTAAAACCATTCCTCTCGAGGTCAATCTCCTTTGAATAGATGGGATTTTTAAAAGGAAGGCATATTTAAGATGCCATAGGCACCACTCATGAGAGTCTACACAACATAAAAAAAAAAAAAAAAGATTGAAAGCCCTTGTTTTAAAGCTGGATTTAAGGAAAGCATACGACTATATTGATTGGGATCATTTAATATTGATCCTTCTAAAAATTGGAGTGGGGATCCAAATGGAAAATTGGATCATGTCATGTATCACATCTTCTTCATATGCAATGTTAATTAATGGGGAGGCTATAGATCTTTTTAGAAGTGCCAGGGGAGTTCGACAAGGCTTCCCTCTATCACCGCTACTTTTCATATTAGTGATGGAAGGTCTCAGCTTATTACTGAAAAATAGCTTGGAGGGAGGAACCATAAAAGGTATAAAAGTATCGAGAATGATTCAAATTTTACATCTCTTGTTTGTGGACGATGTTATCATTATGTCAAGGGAAAGTGTAAGTGAATGGAAGGAAATAGACAATCTTATATGTCTTTTCTGCAAAGCATCGAGTCTATCAGTTAATCATTCAAAGACCACTGTTCATTATGAAGGCCTCTCAAAGGCTGAATTGGCTCCTTCCAAATTTTTCCTCCCTTTTACATTTAGTGCTCTATCTTTCGGATTCAAATGTCTGGGATACTTCCTAAAGACAGGGTCTCAACACGCAATTGACTGGGACTAGCTAGTGTCCAAATTAACAAAGAAAGTCAGGTTATGGTGTAACCGATGGTTGTCTCTGAGAGGTAGATACATCTTGGTCAAAACAGTGCTAGAAGGCTATCCTGTCTATTGGATGTCAATGGAAGCCTTTCCACACTCAGTTATAAACAAGATTAGAAAAGTGATGTTCCATTTTCTATGGGATGGTCATTCTGAGACTCAGTACTACCATTTATGTAGATGGGAGGCCTTATCTAGACCAAAAAAGAAAGGGGGTTGGGGATTTCAAAATCTTTATCATTTCAATACAACTTTGAATACAAATACAATTTGGAGGGTTCTAAATCAGGATAGTATTTGGCATCAGGTTGTTATGGATAAATATCTACAGAATTCAACACTCATCAATTGGCTTAGAAAGCCATCTCATTTCATCAACTCAACTTCGAGGATCTGGTCTAGTCTTACTCGCACTATACCCATTATCAACCATTGGCTCAGTTGGCAACCAGGCACAAGTCATCTTATTAATATTGGGAGAGATCAGATACTCGATATTGGAGACAGGTATTTTCTCCTTAAAGAGACCATCACTCATATAAATCAAAAACAGGTTATTGTCCCATCCATCACTCATATAAAGATAATAGAACTAAGCTAGATGATAAATTCATAAAATGTATTTTTCAGGGATATGCAGATGGTGAGCTTGGTTATCTATTACAGGATCCAATTAAAAATAAAGTTATTATAAGAAGGGATGTCATATTAAATATGATGTTTAATAACTCTGCGGGTAATATGGAGGTCAAGAAAGTTGTTGATAGGTTTGTTGAACAAAAAATTGATATTCCACCATTGCAAGAAAATGAGTAGCATATTCAAGAGCAAGTTGAACAACAAATGAAAGATGATGAACAACAACAAGATTAAATTGTACAATAACAATTACAAGAAGTCCAACTTGAAAATACACCACCACAATTGGCTCAAAGATCTACTAGGCCTCATAAGCCTTCACAAATGTATCCTCCCTTAAATGATATTTTATTGACTGATGAAGGTAAATCTGGTTGTTTTCATGAGGCTTGTAAAGTTGAGAACAACAAAGAATGGAAGAAAGCAATGGAGGAAGAAACAAGATCCCTATTAGAAAATGAAACTTGAGAGTTGGTAAGGCTTCCAAAATGAAGAAAATCCCTACAAAACAAATGGGTGTGCAGGATTAAGCATGAGGGAGAAGGGAAAAAGGAAAGATACAAGGCAAGGATGGTGATGAAGGGATTTTCTCAAAGGGAAGGTATTGATTTTACTGAAATATGTTCCCCTATTGTTAAAATATCATCCATTAGAATTATTCTCGGTCTTACTGTTGCTTTAGATTTGGAGTGTGAACAATTAGATGTAAAGACAACCTTCCTTCAAGGTGAATTGGAAGAAGAGATTTATATGGAGCAACCAGATGGTTTCAAAGTTGAAGAAGAGCCTCTATGGACTGAAGCAGGCACCTCGTCAATGGTATAAGAAATTTGATTCATTTTTGTTGGGATCTGGTTTTAAAAGACTAGAGGTTGATCATTGTGTTTACATTAAGAGGTATGGTGAAGAAAAATACATTATATTATTGTTGTATGTGGATGACATGTTAGTCATAGGACATGATAAGAATATGATTAACAAGTTGAAGAAGGATTCAGGAAACCAATTTGAAATGAAATATTTGGGTCCAACACAACAAATACTAGGCATGAAGATCAAACGTGACAGAAAGGAGAGAAAATTACGGTTGTCACAAGAAAAATATATTGAGAAGGTGCTTGATAGGTTCAATATGAAGGATGTCAAACCATTCGGTACATCCCTTGCAACCCACTTCAAACTGAGAGCTAATTTGTGCTCATGTGATGGAAAGGAGAAGGAGGAAATGAGTAAAATTCGTTATGTTTCAACAATGGGTAGCTTGATGTATGCCATGGTATGTACTCAGCCAGATATTGCACATTCACTGGGAGTAGTGAGGAGGTTCCTTGCAAATCCAGACAAACAACATTGACAAGCAGTAAAATGGATTTTGAGGTATCTCAAGGGTACTAGTCATTATTGTTTATGTTTTGGAAATAATGATATTGTGTTTGAAGGTTATATAGATGCATATATGGCTGACAATGTGAACACTCTAAATTCCACCACTGGTTATTTATATAACTTTGCAAGTCCAATAGTGTCTTGAGTGTCTAGACTGCAAAAAGTAGTACCCCTAACCACAACAAAGGTAGAATACATAACTGCAATAGAATCTTGCAAAGATATGTTATGGATGCAGCGAATCCTAAGAGAGTTGGGAATAAAACAAGATAAATATGTATTGAATTGTGATAATCAAAGCACCACTCAAAGCACCACTCATTTAGCTAAAAACCCAACATATCATTCAAAGACCCTGCCCATCAACATTAGGTACCATTGAATTCGACATGTATTGGAGGAAGGGAATTTTAACTTGGAAACGATCAATACAATTGAGAACCCTATTGATATGCTTACCAGAAATTTTCCAAGAGACAAGAAAGAACTGTGTCGAAGCTTGGCAGGATTGGGGAAGACTTGATGAGTAGGCTTGGGTAAGGATCAAGAGGAAAGAGTTCACCTACAACTCCAATTTACTATCCAATATCCTTCATTTTGCTTCAAGTGGGAGAATGTTAATTATGAAGCCAAATTCACCTCCAATTTCTAGAAGTCGTTGCTAACTACTATGGCCAACAAAGTAAAAAATGAGTAGAAAATCCCCACGTACACTGGAATGAATGTAACCCATAAATTTTGCATCACACCTAGAAACGTCTAGTGAAATATCAGATATCTTTGTTTTTTTCTGAAAACTCTAAAAGCCCATCCTATTGTTCAAAGGCTCCAAATATTAATCAAACTTATAAATACATGTAAAATGCCTCACCGTTGGCATGTTGTAAACTAAGTAATGAGTAATTGAATAGAAAAATTAGTTATGGCTATTTCTTGTTGGTTTCTTTCTCGAGTCCTTATTTTTGCATTTTCCATGTTTCTCTCTACGATAAATTTGTGATTTTATTAAGAACATTGTCTTGTTGTGCTACATTCACAGAAAATCCATCCACGGGGAAAAGTTATTGGATCCTCCATTTTAGTGTGTCTCTTCATTTTAGTGGCCATTTGATTGGGTATTTAAAATCTGTGATTTTATTACTATTTCAGCTTAACTATTATTGAGCGATTTCAGAAACAAGAAATCTACACTTTGATTTCTAGGCATGTGTAAAGGGGTAGGATCCCTAGCAAATCAATCTAAGGAAATAAATCATATTCAATAAATTTGGCATAGATACCCTAGCTATGCTTGGGACACTAAGACTAGCGACCATGTTTATTGGGAATCATATGATAAGTACACTCTAATGTCATGAGGGCTCTTCGTGACTAGATTATCTTCAATACAAATTTAGAATGGGATAAAGATATACTCTTCATTAATTTTTATCAATTAAAATGTAACTATACAAAGAATTAATATATATTCTTTAAATTGAAGTTAATTTTTACTAATCCAAATACAGCTAAACTCATAAGTGTTGTAATCACTTCTCATAATGAAAGGGTTAAATGAAGATAAACTCCTCCAGAACATCCCTTCAAAGTATATTGAAGCTAAGTGTGAAAATGGGGATAAATTGGAGGTATTTTGGTGAAGATTGTAACAAGATGTGAAGCGTTTAGGTGTCTATTGCTATCGATGTAAGTTGCTAGGTAGGAGATGAGATGAGATTTTGGAAAGTGAGTAGAAATTCTAGTGGAAACTATAGATTCCACGCTGTAGAGCATCGATGGTATCAATGGAAATTGTTGTGTAGGAGATGGGTTGGAGTTTGGAAAGCATGAAGAAACTCGGAGAAAAATCTAATGATATGTGAAGTTTTAAATGGGCGATGCTATCCATGAAAATTGCAAGGTATGAATCCGAGTTCCACTTTCAAAAGTGCCCAGAAATTTTGCTGTAAATTGTAAGGAGATGTCAGACTATTAGGTAGCCCTATTGAAGATTGTAATGAGATGTGAGACTTTTAGGTAAGTTACTAAGTTTGAGATTTAATCAGTATGAGTTTCAAAAGCATGAAGAAGCTTTGGTGGAAATTATACATTTGAAGCTTTAAAGGGTCGATGTTATCAATGAAAATTGTTAGGATAGGAATGGGTTAACTAGGGAGCAATATTTTCTCTTGAATTACTTTTTCTGTAGGTATTTGGCAGTTAGTTTTTAAATTTTTGACCAATCCAAAACTCTAATTGATTTTCTAAAAATTTGGATTGGTATAAAATAAGGCAAACCCTCTAAAATAAGATTTTTAAATACATGAAACTTTGATCATACAAAACTCTCTAAAATAAGATTTTTAAATGCATGAAACTTTGATCCATACAAAACTCAGACTATCCTTGAAAATCAGACTGGTTTCAGACCCACCAAATCCATTTTTTCTAAAAAAAAAAGAAAAGTATATTAGATAGAGTTAGCCTACTCTGATAGGATATGCTCCTGGCCCTGCATCCGAATTTTAAGTGCCAAGGCTTGCAGATATCGACCCCGTGGTCTACCCTCTGTGGACTTTCACTTAAAAAACAAACTTACCCATCGCGTTCTCTGATGCGTGTTTCGTACTCTTTATCGGTTTCTCTAATGAGTGTGTTTTACTTTTTCTTTGTTACTAAGCGCGAGCCCATGTCAGAAACCGCCTTGAAAATTCAACACCGAGTCACAGACCCACGTCCCAGCTTCCTGGACTATATCGATTGTACTGCACTCCCATCTGCTACTCACAGCCTTCATTCCCCGCATACTTTCTACCACACAGTTCTCGAATGCTCAGATCCTTCTTCCTCTATATACACACACAAATTTCACCCCGTTGTCTTCTTTCTCAGTTTTCAGAGATTCTTCTCTACTCAACGGAAAAAATCATGGATATTGTGACCCAAGTTGCAGCCGAATCCGCAAACACGATTGGTATTGCTCCACTCATCCAACTCATAGACGATGTTATTAACTTGGGGAAAAACCGTGAGGTTCTGGAAACCGACTTTAGCCGTATGAAGAACCTCTTACTCGCTATTGGCAATTACTCTCAAGATCAGTAGAAAACGCTGCCAAAAACGGTCAAAGATTGGTTGAGAAAAGTGGAAGATGCACTGGAAGACGCCAAACAGCTTATCGATCGATCTGATAGACAACAACGATGTCTCTGCAACATCAAACTCTCTAGACGAATTAGAGAATGGAATTCCAAGTTTGATAAACTCTTTGCAGACCTTCAAACTGACTTCTCAGTAGTTGTCAGCGC
>SNQJ01S0163375.1:3535-24877 GCA_010110895.2 Picea sitchensis | reverse complement strand
TGATTGTGGTGGGGGATTCCAAAAATGTTAGCAGGCACATGGTTTTGGACACCCATCCTCTAGATTCACGATTGGCATCAATGATAGAGAGGATTAGGCCAGCCAAAAATTCAATTGCAAAAGTGAAATTTTATCATGTCTTGCAGCAAAACAATCCTATTTGAAATTGTTTTTCCAACCAAGAAACTTTAAAAAATGTGGGGACTATCGTCATTAATGGCAAGGAGTATTACCAATCTTTCCCTTGAATTGATGGAGAATAAACCACCTAAATTACATTTAAGAGGGCACAATGCACGTTGCAAGGTTCGCAGATCACATGAAAGAATGAATGCGTGTTGCAAGGTTCACAGATCACACAGAAGAATTAATTATGAGAAGGAACTACTCCCTTCACATCACATGCTTCATCTTACATCTTCGTTGTTGATGTAATAGCATAGGACAGGTACTTCCACATAGGTTTGGTGTCTAGGATGTGGAAGTAGTCCTTGTAACCTCTCAGAAACTTAGAAGTTCACTTTATGTGTTAATTATTAAAATGAATGCACTTTTAAAATAATGTGAGATTAATTAAGTTAAATGACTAAATTTGTTGGCAATAGTGACAAATTTGTTGTAATGACTGTGAGAGTTGATTAAGTCTAGCATTAAATCTAAAGGAAAGTGAGATTAGATCTGGTTGTTGATCACACTGGAAGAGACTAGGGTTTCTGGACTTAGGGTTAACTCAATGTAATAGGCAACCTAATTGAGGATGAGACATGAGTAGAAATTGAGGAGATCTCATTAGTGAAGAAGAGTTCATCAAAGTCTAGTGAAGTGAGGTTGGGGAAAGGTGTAAGAAGCAAAGGTAGCAGCCAAGTAGGCTAGGCTATTTATTTGCAACATTGTATTCCTCTTTGATGGGCCATTATTCCCAGGGCCAGAGCCCATTATTTATAATAATAAATCAAACTAAGATCCGGTTTTCCCTTGGTTTTTCCAAGGGTTTTGCCCAAAATCTCGTGTGCAATGTGTTGTGGCTTCTATTTTGCTTCCGTGTTTTCATTAAGTAACCTAGTTATGCTATTAATAATAAAGTGATTTTATCCTGAGTTAATGGTCAAGTGCTAGGTTTACAGAATGGTGTGGTATCGAGCAGAGACAAGAAAGCAGGTTACCTTGGTTCGAGACTGCAGCCAAAGAATCTTTTTCTGGAGGTTGTGGGAGAAAAAAGGAGGTAGGTTTGAGCTGGGCTAAAATAAACTCAAAAATAAAAAATGGGAAGGAAATCATTTTAGCGTACAACCGTGCGTTATGCAGTGACTATGGACACGAGTGGATTGGCCACAAAGAATGGGTCATGGCACTGAGAAACTGCAAGTCCTAGAGATACGCTAGGAAATTGTGAGATCGACTACTGAACAAGCTGATTGATTGGGATGAGTGAAGAGATTGGGTTGTCGAGCGACAGAGGAAAGGACGACTAAGCCATCGAGAGGGCGGAACAAGTAGCATCCGCAAAGATTGATGGTTGGGTCACGACTGTTGAAAAGCACATGGAAGTTGTGTGAAGTAGGTGAGGGTGTGGCGGACAGATCTAGGTGGAGCTGTCGAAATTGTTACAACCGCCAAGTGAAATCATGAGGTTGTGTGAGATCGCTTGTAGAAACAAAGTCGGACGTCGGAGGGTCGTGGGAGGCAAAGCCACAACTGTTTGAAGAGTCTGTAGGCTAGGCTAGTAGCCGCCAACCAACAGAAAAAGATCTGTGTGTGGGAGTGGGGCTATAACAATTGGCGATGAAGGAGCTGACAGATCAACGTGTGTGCAAGCTCGAGCAAGGAGGCAAGGACATGTGGGCTATGGGGCGGAGGAGACAGTCGCAGGCACAAAATAGGTGACAACGTGAAGGGGCAAGCAACTGCGGGCTACGGAGTTGTAGACTATCGACCAACAGGGCCGCAGAGTACAGACAGCATAGCCACCAAGTCAACAGCAGCATGGCCACGCAAGACAACAAAGCTGCCAATAGTGCCCAAGGAGGTTTGGGCAACATGCAAGCACACCAAGCAGCTAGATGAGATATTCAGGCAGCACCCAGAAAAGGACACGGGAAGCAGAAGGTCGCGGACTGACCTGAGTAGAGAACCAAACGTATGAACAGAAAAAACAAAACCAACAGCAAGTGCGAGAATAATTTTGAGTTTATCAGTGATTCTGAATGGCAACTGGGATTGCAATTCCAAGCAATTGGGCCGAGATGTCCAGCTTCTGATTCATGGAAGGAGAGGATCATGCTACTGTTGATGGAGAAGGATATTTGGGATTTTGCTAACTCCATTGTGGCCCCACGGTGAATCCAAAAATGTTTAGCGCCGCTGGCCAGGGCGTGAAAAGAAGCAGTGTATAATCCTATGAAGTGAAGGATCACTTATCCCTCATTGCTCGAAACTGTTCGAGTGACATGTGGGAGGATCTGAAGAGCTTGTTTCATAGCAAGAACGATAATTGAAAGATGGTGTTGAGAGAGAATCTCAGGGACATGAAGATGACAGGATCAAACACGGTGACAACCTATCTCACCTGGATTCGACAGGTTCGAGAATAGACAAGTAGAAATTCACTGACAGTGGATGATTCAAAGTTGATGAGGATGGCGCTCAAAGGGTTCGGGATGGAGTGGACATTGTTCATCAAAGGGATCATGGAACGTGAGAAGCTCCCTGATTGGTCAAGTTTTTGGGATGACTTCGTTTAGGAGGCAATTCTAGATGAATATTTGAATGGAGGTCGGAACAAGAATTATGATGAGAATCTTTCTCTTTCTAGTTAAGAAAGTAAGGGAAAGTTCAAGAATATTGTCACTAGATAGTTTACCTCTCAAGACGACAAGAAGATGGACATGAGCAAAGTCAAGTGATTATGCATGTCTCTTTTGGGCACTATGCAAATCAGCGTTAGAACAAGAAGAAGAGTGGAAAGCAGATGCAGCGAGAGGTGGTTGATTGACAAAGAAACTCAAATGGATGGTTGCCAGAAGTTTGGTACTAAAAGCTCTTACTTGTTTCCCATCTGCCTTGGAAACACATCAATAGTCATGGTTGATGAATGAGTGGGCTATGTCAATATAACGAACACGGAAGTTGAGAACTTCATAAGTGACTCCAAAATTGTATGTGGAACACAGGTATGGGACCAGAAAGCATGCGATGAGGGTCTGGAACAATGCCATTCCGGATGGAGTTAGGAGGTGTGTTAAGAGTGATGAAGGTGCTATGGGTGTCAGAACTCAAAAGGAGTGTCCTCTAGGTCAATTGAAGAAAGACTTTGAAGTATTATTCTTTTGGGATAGACGAGCTTTTGAAGTAATGCCTAGAAGTCAAAACAGACACAGCATTTGTTTTTGGAGTTAAAAAGAAACATGTATGAAACTCACTTGGCCAGCAACTATCCAGTAATATGCAGCTTGTGTTGAGAGTGGCAGAGGACAGGCGGTAGCTCTGAAGGTTGAAACAAGGACAGTTAGCTCAGAAGGTGTGAGCAAGGGCTTGACCTCTAAAAATTAAAACCTTGAGTTGAGATAGGAAGAACATTATGCTGTTGATTTGTGTGCCGTGGGAGGTGTTCCCCATGTGCTGACCTCCTTAGCACATGAGGAAAAGACATTATATTTTCTACCTTGTACTTTTGTCTAATCTCACTTTGACTTAAATCTCCTAAATCAAAAGTGAAATTTGGTCACTTTGGATAAAGTGAGTATTAAATTACTTTGGGGTGATTTTGGAGACGTAAGTGGACTTAGGAAACTTAACTAAAAGTGGGTTTATGATTTAGAGTTGATTGAGATCTCATCCATTTATTTGCTTTGATCTCAACCATTCACTCATAGGTTTCTAGTTCTGAGAAGCACAAAGGAAGCTTATTCATGGAGGTTGCTCATGAGGAGAACTCAAGCTATGGAATGAAGATCAGTTGCATAGAGGAGTTTAGGGAGGCATCAACTTTCTGACAGAGCTGGGCTTGACTGCTTCAATTATTTCTGGAGCTATCTTCTACAAATTGAGAGAGCATAAGTTTGTGAGACTTATTCACTGCAGTAGGATATCCGACCACATCGAGATTCCCAGTGAGAATTGATTGCAGTGAGACATGATTGGAGATTCTACATTCTGTGGAGGGTTTTGATTAAACATCTGAATTTAAATGATTCATTAGTTACAGCCAGTTTGCATGAAGGCACTCGAGAACATCATGATAGAGACATGTATCAACTTAGTTGGAGTTACTATTGTATCAGGTTCCATCATTTATTGTGTTTACTATAACCTTAGCAATTTCTCTATATACATATAATCTCCAAGCTGGTTTTCCCAGAAGTTTGTCTAGGTTCATGTTGACCAAAAACACTGTCTACAGATGCATACTATTAGTTCTTAGATCTGTTCATTATCGGCAGTTAAACGATGTATTAGTTGTGTTATATTTATTTGAGTTGGCATGTACTAATTTCCTATGGCAAAAACGAAATGCTAGAGCACCCAAATGAGAATACAACCATAACAATCAACTTGAAAGTTCACAAACTGTTGGCTATTATAGCAGTGACAAACAAATTGGCAGAAACTTAGGAGTCTTTGCTTGGTCAAAACAGACTCCAGAAAACAGATTGATAGGACACAAATTTCATGGTATCCCGAGCTTTTGAGTGGCTGATTTTGGAATGATTAGGACAACATGTGTTGATGGCTGCCATACACTTCTTTCCAGCAGATTTTGAGGGCAACCATTGACTCCTTAGAGTGGTTGTTAGAGGCAGAATTTTGATTTTGAAGTGGAGTTTGGACACCTTGAGATTGATCACTCTTTCACCTACGTGTGTAGTAGGGTAGAGGCTCATTTGTGACCTCTTTTCACACCCATTTTGTTGGGTATGTGTTACATTGTCTCTTTTCACACCAATGGTGTGAGGAGTGAGGCAGTGTATTCCTTGGCAGAGCACCAGTTGGGGACTAGCAATTGACAGTGATATAATAGGCATCTCAGATCTCTTGAGTTGAGAAAAGAGCTAGTAGGGACTAGCAATTGAGTAGATCTGTGAAGGCGGATGGTCTTAGATCTTGGAGGACCTCAAACTGGGATATAGTGGTTGTTCCCCATTCTGTCCTTGCTCTGATCTTGGTGAGAATACAGGAAGAAGAACACAACAAAGCTGAAAGGACTAATTCTGATGCAGTCCGGGATCACATTATACCCCCATCGGCAGAGGAAGGCTCATGCATATGAGATGTGGGCATCTTTATACAAGCTATATCAGATCTCTAATGAGAACTGAAATATGGTTCTTCATGACCGACTCGAGGGGCATTTGCATGCTCAAGAGTGATTCGGTGACTTCATTCCTTGGTAAATTCACTCGGATCAGAGACGAGCTTGGGGCATTAGGAGAGGTTATTGAACCCAACTCTTTGGTGAAACAAGCTTTGAATAGCTTCACCAAACATTGAGGGTCATTTTAATAGTTGCAGAGAGAGAGCCTTACAGGAGAGGATGGGATGACTTAGTCAGGAGAATCAGGAGTGCTGTCAGAGAGCCTTTGGACTGAGCTGTGGCCAGGCAGTGGGAGGTGAGAGGAGGATCTTGCTTTTTAGGCAAAGAGACAAGAAAGAAGCCCGGCGGGGGTGAGTGTGTGGAGTCTAGGCTGAGAGCCTACAGTGGAAAGAAGCAGAGAAGCTGACTGTATGGGCAGAATGATGAGTGAGGCTGATAATTGAGGGTAGGAATATGAGCAAAGTGAAGTGCTTTGTTTGTAAGTTCGGGCACTATGTTGGAATGATGTCGAAACGAGGAAGAAAGAAGAAGGGTAGTACGGCTGACTCGTGAGCAGACTTTCAGAATCGGTTGAGAAAAGTGCTTTTCATGTATACTCTTGATTGATTGATATTCACCACATATACGGTATGTGATGGCGGGGCATAGAACCCACATGGTATTCAGAGAATTTTTCTAAACTTTCAGAGGCAGGAGTCGGGATAGATATCTCTCTCTTGGAATATGATGATCTGATTGTTGGGGATTGCTTCTTCGGAGAACTTGCCACATCGTTCTTGGCGTTATTTTAGTCACAGGATGAAGAAGACGATTTCAATTTCCTCTCCCGAGACGGTTTTGAGGTTTCATTAGAGGCACAGATGCGATATATCCTCGGGGTCTTCTATAGACTCGGGGCAGGTGGTGGAGTGAGAGGAGACACATGGGTGCCTTTTCCTTCCTTCCGCATTGGTGGCTAGTAGTGTGACTGGGCTTGATTGTGTGTGCCACCTACATCATCTGTCTTGGAGGGTGAGAGTTGTGACGGAGTGCCTGGTCAGCATAGAGCATCGAGGATGTTTAGGAGATTGTACGCAGCAGGATTTTCAAGGTATCGTTCCCAGTGATGACAGCCGGAGTCAGCTAGGATCTTTGGATTTAGTACGGATGTGTGTGAGCCTCGGAAGTCCTTGAGTGGTTGTAGCTATTGTATCTCACATTTGTGTGATGACTACTACAGGAAGACTTGGATCTATTTCTGAAGGCCAAGAGTGAGGTCTTGCACGGTTCCAAGAGTTTAAATCTCTTGTGAAACCGATAGAAGAGGATCAAATTCTTGTGTGGTGGGACAGGAAGTATTCTACAGTTTGTAGACCATTGCAGCATGGCATCGGGAGAAAGATGATGTTATACAACCCCGGCCGAGCAGGGGTTGCGAGAGGAAGAAGCGAGGGCCATTAAGTGCGGCCCGAGATCCATGTTGCATGATGATGCCTTGCCTTTGTGTGGTGAGGCATGTGCTCTGCAGTTTATGCAGAATTCAGAAACCCCATAGGATTTTGAGAGGGAAGATGACTCTGAGAGCCCTTCCTTTGGTAGGAGCGTGTGAGCATATCGGGGATCTTTGGATGTTAGAACTTTCTCTCATGTCCTCGGAGAAGGGCGAAGCTAGACCCCAGCCAGTGAGGATTCTAGTTACTCAAAAGATTGTGTCGAAAGCCTAATGCATCTACATTCCGCCACTTAGGGAAGTGGTGGTGGCTTGAAGAGATGTTAGATTTGAGGAGAATAGGCTTTTGTGAGATCTCTTGAGTCAAGCCGAGCAATTGAGGATGATGCACCGAGTTGCCAGTTAGATCTGTGAGAGGAACCTGACCTCGGTGGTGGAGTACACGATGTCGGTGGTGACAAGGTCCTGCAGCTTCAAGGTCCTTGATGTGAGTATATTCCGGTCGAGATGAGGCCTGAGACTTGAAGGGATGTCGAGACTTCAAGATCAGCGAGTGTTGAAATTCACGAGGCCAAATACTCTTAGGCGAGAAGACACTTCTCCATTACAACCGCCGGGGAAGGAGACCTAGATGGTTTGGGGGGCAGAGACCTATAGAGAATGTAGGGAACCCAAAGAAGTCGAGATTAGGCTGAAGGCCACCAGTCAGTTGAGCATACTTAGCATGGCATGACTATCAGAGATATTGAGCCCTGAACTTTTTACGCAGGCGGTAGATCATGAGTGCGGAGAACCTGGTTGAGATATGATTCCATTATGGCGCCAATGATGTCTGAGATAGTTCGGCCGATGGAAATGATTGTGACTTCCCGGATAGTTCTAGACAAGATTGCTGCCTGAATGGCGTGCTGGAAAGCCTGAAACTCGTTTGCGCGGCTTCTCTGAAATTGAAATTCGACTATGATGAGCTTTTCGCGCAGGTTAATGAAATACACTTCTATCGGGACTATCATTTCCATAGCAGTAGATATGGGTTGGAGCATTCACTGGATGGATGTGAAAACCGCATTTACGAATGGCTTTATTGAGGAGGTGTACGCCGGCGACCTCAGGGGTTTGAGGTGAGTGATATGAAGGGAGACTCCCGTGTATACCTTCTAAGAAAAGGCACTACTATGGATAAAACAAGCTCCCTAAGCAGTATTCACCCAGCTGAGATTGATACATACTTGCTTCAGATGGTTTTTGAGAAGAGCGATGTTGATCTGAACATTTATTTCATCATTAGGGGTGAGGTCACGCTCATTCTCATTTTGTATTGAATGATCTATTCATTCTTTAGGCAGGATCCTCATACTTGGCAGTGCAAATGGGACTACATCGAGTTTTGAGATAGTGATATTAGTTGATGCACTACTACGGTATGCGGTATAGGAGGTCACATATTTATCGAGGCGGGGAAGTATCTTGTGAATCTTCACTGGCAATTCGGATGGATGGAGGTCTGCAGGCCTATGTCTACACCTGATCACCAACTAGAAGAAGCTTGAGTAGCGGATGCTTGATTGGTGGATACCCCTCCTGATGATTGATCCGATTCACTTATGTCTGGTTAACACGGACCCGGATATATATTTTATGCATTGAACACACTCGGCCCGGTATGATACGAGCAGTGCATTCCACATGGTTAGGGCAAAACACATCTTGAGATGTGTTGCTGGGACAATGGACTTTGGCTTAGACTATGTCAGGGGAGATGAAGTCATGTTGGTTGGCTTCTGATTGAGGATCTTTGGCTGACGAAACACCTCAGTCTTTGCCCAGTTGAATTAGGACTTGTTTCATGAACTGATCGGAGGCAATCAGTTACTTTGTGAGTTAGAAATGAGGCCACATGGCGACTAGTGGAAGACGGAGTTGAGGCCATTTGACATAAGTACAGTTGTTTGTCGATTGGGAGATGGCTCGGTATCATTCACTTGTGATGTCCGAGTTACTAAACTCTCGAGAATCAGTGTTTCATGACTTGATGAAAGCATATTGAATCAGTACCACTTCATTAGTGGCTAAGGTTGAGAGAGAGCTGATTAGGTTAACATTCTCTATCTGAGATGGCCGAGTAGCAGATATTCTCACAAGGCCACGCCATGAGCATGTCTTCCTTGAGAACCAGATGGAAGCAGTGAGGAACACACCTTCCTCGATGAAAGTGTTGAATTTGTATGAGGAGGTGTTCCCCATGTGCTTTGACCTCCTTAGCACATGAGGGAAGAACATGACACTTTGTACCTAGTAATTTTGTCTAATTTCACTTTAACAAAAGTCAAAGTACAAATAGACAAAAGTACATTTTGGTCACTTTTGGCAAATGTGAGTATTAAATCACTTTGGGATGATTTTGGAGACATAAGTGGACTTAGAAACTTAGCAAAAATTAGGTTATGGTTTAGAGTTGATTGGTGAGATCTCATCCATTCATTTGCTTTGATCTCAACCATTCACTCTTAGGTTTCCTTTTGTAGTCTATGAGGGGCACAAAGGGATAAAGGAGGGCGCATTCTTCATGAGTTTGCTCATGAAGAGAACTCAAGCTGAAGATGAAATCAGTTGCATGAGGGAGCTTGGAGGAGGCCACTAGATTTCCCTGTGGGAATCTTGGAGCAGTTTGCTTCATTATTTTATGGGAGTTATTCTACAGTTGAGGAGGGCGAATGAGTTTGGCAGACTTATTCCCTCCTGGTAGGATTTATATCCATCAGATTTCAGTGAGGTCAATTGCAGAGTGAAGACATCTACTAGAGCTTCATTCACAATGGAGGATTTCGGACCGACATCAGATGATTTGGAACAGCCTCGATGGATTACAGCAGTTTAGAAGCATCCGAGAGTATACATGATAGAACTTGTGTATCAACAGTTGAGTTATGTACGGGATTCCATCATTTATTGTGTTTATTGTAACCCATACTTGCTTTCCTCATATATACATATAGATCTCTTGGTTTCCCAGGAAGTTTTGTCGAGGTCATGTTGACCAAAAAAATATTGTGTCTACAAATGCATGTTATTTGTTCTTAGATCTGTTCATTATCGTTTAACTGCTGATAATGATGTATTAGGTGTGCTATATTTATTTATTTGAATGATTGTACTGTTTCCTATGGAAAAAAGCGACATGCTAGAACATAAATAAATAACCATAATAATGAAACGAGAAAAGTTCATAAGCATTGGTACATTATATAATGAAAACTAAAACAAGGCAATTGAAAACTTAAGAGCCTTTGCTTGGTCAAGAAGCGGAATGAGCAAGTTGATAGGGACTGGAATTTCACATCCTTCAAGTCCATGTTCAAAGAGTCATGGTACAAGATGACCATGCTCGAAGGAGAAGAGCTTTGTTTCATCATATACACACTTTACAAACATACTGGTAAAGTCAAAGCTCTTAGTGTGTCCTTGGAAGCTTCATGACCTATAGATTCTGACCAACAGCAGCCCCACTTTAGGCTGAGAGACACCTCTTCCTTCTAGGCTCACTCCTGGGGAAGCTAAGTGGGGTAGACCCTAGTTTCTAGAGGAAATTAGCATTATGTTCTAGGAGTTGGACTTTTAGTTAGTTACAAGGTTGGAGGAAAGACTAACCTATGCAAAGGCGACAGTAAAGATACAATGATTTACTTATGACAAACAAACCTTTTCCTAGGACAACTAAGACTAGTGCCTAAGATTAGACCATGGGTCAACTAATGTTTGAGGGTTTAGATTACAATGAATACAAAAGATTGCAAACTAACAATTACCTCACAACAATGTTAGATACAAATACTTGCAATTGAAAAAGCGAAATGATAGATATATAACAATTATGAACAAGAGATATACAACAAGATACAAAATTACAACAAGAAAGTCTAAGAGTTGAAGAAAGATACAAAGACTTGTATGTGCTATGGGGAAGTGCAGATATTAAAGCATGAGATTATCTCAACACATCAAGCCAAGCGCCCCAATGCCTCTATTGGGCATCAGTGTGGCAACCACAACACTGAGACCAACAGAAAGTGCCTCCAAGGGGATGCACAGCCTCTGAAGTCACCATAAGAGACACTAACAAATGGTCTATTTTAAAAAATAAGTGCTCCAAAATACAAAATATGATACTTAGGTGATTAATCCACAAAGCAAAGGAAATAAACTTGAATGTAAGACAAAATTGAAGTGCTTGGTATTGTAGATAACAACGATGAATATGCCAATGAAAATGATGTCCAAATGTTGGGTAGATTGTGGGTTGCTTAAGATTATTAAGTTTGGCTTGCTCCTAGCTAAGTGTCCTTGAGATTCTCCTCCCCAATTGCCAAGTGGCTGTGGATGCTCAGAAGTGAGGCAGGAGGCCTACCCCAGCTAGAACCAGCCTAAAGATACAATTGCAGAGAAAGGGCGTCAGTGCTTGTGAGGCCAGTCCACGGCTATCTTTGTGCTCATTTCCTCAGAGCCTCTTTTGAATGGCTTTGAAGATGGTGGAATTAGGTGTCCTATTAGGTCTAATGAGTTGTTATGCCTGTGGACTAAGTATTTTAGGGTGTTCAAGAGTGTTTAGGTGACTTTTAATTGCCTAAAAACAGTGAAATAAACCCAAAACCGAAACTTCATTCAACCATAAAAGTGTTCTTAAACCATGAGATAATAGCATTAAAATCATATAAGAAACTTAAGAAAAACATGTTGAATGAAGTGTTGTTCCTACACCATTCACATATACATATGTACTAAAACTTGGAAGTAAAGAAAGTAGATGCTTTAAAAGAATCAAGATATTTGACTAGAAAAACAATTGCTTTTAAACCATCATTATGTAGCCATGAGTGTATTGCATTAAGAGATATTCTATGAAAATGAAACTTGAAAAACTAAGCATGAAATTTAATCTATGCATCCATGGGCTTAAGCCAAGATTTAGTTATGTAGTGTGAGATCTACTTCTAGAGATTTTGAAACCATAGATGACATAAACAAATAAAAAAAACACACACCACTAATCTAGCCTCACGATTTTGCGGATTTCTTACCCAAGGTGTAGGCAACAATGAAATGTGAATGACTTGAAATGAAAATGAAAGTGAAACCTCTAAATGGCACAAGGTGGAGGAAAACCTTCATTTTTGTGCCAAAGGGAGTTAAGGAAGCAAATGATTTTACAATGCTATAAAGAGGTAGGGAAAGGGTGATTTTCATTACCCAATCAAAGGATGTGCCTTTGAAGTGTTGTGTGAGCGAAAGTGGGCAGCATAACCCTAAACCTGGTAAAATTTGCAAAATAACAACTATTGCTACATTTGGAAATGTTGCACAATACAAAACAAATCAAAAAAATTGTTTATCTGAGAATTTTTCCCATACAAGTGTAAAAGTAAAATGTATTTTTGTGACCTATCTGTGATTGTTAGCAACTGAAATATGGAATGAATGATCAGAAAAATCAGATCTGAAAAACAATAGGTTAGGTTGGCTTTGAGTAGACTCTTCCTTGAGGCTATCACAACAAAACCCTAGATGTAAACCTGCAAAATGTGAGAGATAAACTACAAAAATAGATAGAATGTGAGTAGATCTAGATGGTAAAACAAAATATACTTTGCAATACCCAAATAAACACTTCCCTAGATCTATGATAATACTACCAAAAATCTATTCAAGCAAAATGCTTTGCTTGGAGTTTCTACTCTCGATCTATAAACTTAAAGCATGCACAAGAGAGAAAACTAGAACAAGGTCACCTCAATAGTAGCAAGAAGAAACAAAGAGTATTCTTGTTACTCTTCAAATCCTCAAAAGCCTTTCTATTAATCAAAGAGGAGATTCTTGCAGCAACATGTTGCTCCAGCACTCTCAAGAGCAAAATGGAAAAGAAGCAAAATGAACAAGAGAGATAGAGATGAAAATTGGTAGCATAACATTAGCTCAAGAGATGGTGAAGAAAGGTGGGAGGTTCTGTTTATACTTTGAAGCCAAGTGGCCCTCTTAGATCATTACCAAGTAGCATCACTACAAGCAAAGGGAGAATCTCAGGAGAGCACCACTTAGGGTCTAGGCATGGATAGATGGTGGATGGGTGGGACCACAGAAGCTGATGTGTCACCTCAATAGTTGCAAGAAGTAACAAGAATACTCTTTGTTTCTTCAAATCCTCCAAAGCCTTTCTATTACTCAAGAGGAGAGTCTTGCAGCAACATGTTGCTCCAACACTCTCAAGAGCAAAATGGAAAAGAAGCAAAATGAACAAGAGAGAGAGAGATGAGGTGAAAATTCAGTAGCATAACACTAGCTCAAGAGATGGTGAAGAAAAGAGTGAGGGAGGGGTTCTATTTATACTTTGAGAGGCAAAGTGACCCCTCTTAGATCATTGCCAAGTATCACACACAAGCAAAAAGGGAGAATCTCAAGAGGAGGGGCGCACCACTTAGGGTCTAGGCATGGATAGATGAGGTGGATGGGTGGGACCACACCAAAGAGCGATGTGTGAGGCTAGGAAGGGCGCACCTCATGAGGGAGGGGCCCACAACTCAATAAAACACCAAGTTGTAATGTCTCTCATGCAAGGGGGGCGCAAATCCCCTAGGGGGCGTGAGGGTTTGAGTAAATGAGTGGGTAAGGGGGTGTGTAAAGGTTAGGAGGTGGGTTGGGTAGGTTAGGAATCATCTCTCATCCTTTTCCATCATTACTTTACCCCATTAGCTCATAAATTACAAAAATGACATTTTGTCTATGTCATGACTTAGCAATTAAAATTGTTGTTTTGACTGACTGAGACTCCTGGTGAACAAACACCTAGCAAAAGTTGTTTGACTTAGCTGAAACTTGGTCCAAGGGTGTAGGGGGTCTCATTCCATTTCTTTTGAGCACAAATACCCCTAGCAAAAGCCCAAGAACCTAGTTTTTACAATATTTGCTCAAAACAATTAAAATTAATTAATTAAATTACCCAACCTTAGGCAATTTTAATTAATTAAAAAAAACCTATCTAGACTTGACGGAATTCCGCGAAACTTTCTAAGATGTCATACATGGTCATTTACATCATTCATAAACACTAGTTACCAGAGGATAACTCCATTAGAACGCATTTCACCACTTTGGAGGAATTATTGCATGGTGGGAGGGAAAAACTCAAGGAAAATTAATAAGGCTGAAAAGCCAAATTAATAACCTGAGGATAAAAAACCCTCAGTGAAAGGAACTCTCCTAATGAAAAAATCTCAAAGTAACTGACCCAACTATGACCCATGCAGACCTATTACATTATTAACCCACGCAGGGGTGCGGAAATTTCGTTTACAAAAATACGTGTTGGAGGCAAAAAATGCCCCGTAGAACCAAAAAGTCTTTGACTTGGTAGCATCTGATGATGCATATCTTCATGGTACATGGAGTTGACCCCCTAGTTGAATAGGCGATCAACAGGCTTCAAGGAGCATGATCAGAGGGAAATCTTCAGAGACGGGTCCGAGCGAGATGACAAGAATAGCTTTTTGTCAAAGGGAGCAATAATCATGTCAATTGGAGAGCAGGCACGGTAGCAAATCTCATAGCGAAGATAGAGCCACCTTCATGTGGTAGAAGTACCTTCCTCAATAAGAGGGAGTGTTGATGTAATAGCATCAGACAAGTACTTTCACATAGGCTCAGTGTCTAGCATATGGAAGTCATCCTTGTAACCTCTCAGAAACTTAGGAGTTCACTTTATGTGTTAATTATTAAAGTGAATGCACTTTTAGAGTAATCTAAGAATAATCAAATTAAATGCCTAAGTTTGTTGGCATTAGTAACTTAAGTGAGAGTTGATTAAGTCCTAGTTGTTAGATCTAAAGTGAAGGTGAGATTAGATCTCAGTGATTGATCACTTTGGAGGAGATCTACGGTTTTGGATTGTGTTAACTCAATCTAATTGTTAAATTTAAGCAGTTGCAAGAGCCATTCTCCTAGAGGATGGCAAAGACCCTAGTTGAGATATAGGGCCCCCAGTACACTCCTAGGGTTCTTGGTCTGGGACCAAGCAGTTAGAGCCATGGAAAAAGACCCTAGTGAGGGCCCCCAGTGTATTGTTGGGGTTCTTGGTCAAGGACCGAGCAATTTGATGATATAAGTCCCTAGATGTGTTTTAGGGACCCTGGATGTGGTCAAGGGAATCCTTGCTCGGTGCTTGGATTGATTCTTCGTTGTGCACCTTGGTGGATAAGACCCTAGTTGTGATCTAGGGCCCCCAGATGCGTTCTGGGGTATCCTGGTCTCAAACCAAGCAGTTTCTTGGTTAAGTACCAAGCCGAGATGATGTGTGATCTTCTCTCTCGGGATGGTCCATGAGACCTAAGAGCAATTAAGAAGGACATGATCACATCATTGACCTTCCTCTTATGTTGGGATGATAAAAGCTTATAAGTTATATCATGAGACCTTTGTGGGGACATTCTGCCATTAAAGAAGAACACCCCCCCTTTTTATCTTGTTTGAGCCACGTCCTCCTTATTGTTTGTGGTTTGGGTCTTTGCGAGCCACCTTGACTTGTTGACTATTATAATTAATATTTTATGATTAAAATATTAATTATTTAATTTGTTTATTTTTATTAGGGTTTAATCTAACCCTAAAGATAGGGTTAATTTAGCTAACCCTAACCTCCTACCTAAACTATAAAAGGAGACCTCTCCCCCTCACTCTCTCACTCATTCTTCTTCTTCCAAACTTTCTCTTGGTCTGAAATTTGTTGTGGCTCCTTCTTGTTCAGTTTGTTAAAGGGTGCAGCCTCTTTGGTTATGTTTTCTCCTGCTGGCTTGTAGTGCGGCCCTCTTGGATCTGATTTTTTTGTTGAGTATGTGGTGCGGCCCTCCCTTGGGACTATTTCTCTTGTTGTAAAGTGGTGTGGCTCCCCTCCTTGGACTGGTTTAGTAGTGCGGCTCCATTCCTTGGGCTAGGATAGTGGTGTGGCTCCCTTCCTTGGTCTGGTATAGTGTCGCGGTGTTACAAACATAAAAATGATAATAATAAATATAATAAATTGTAATAATAATTAGTATCATTTAATTAAATCAAGAGGCACATACCTCCTCACCTCGTGACCAGTCAATGCTATATAACAACTGTCATGAGGGTAGTGTAATCATCATATTTATATTCAATTAAATATTAATACTCAGAAATATTCATTTATCAGTGAATAAGAGTTTTTATGTTACAATGGTCTCAGAGCTTTCGTTCTGATCCAGCTTCCGCCATTAAATTTCCCCACACCTATGCATTTTCCCCATTAATTAAACCCACACACATACCTTGTTCCTAAACCCCCACCTGTAACCAGTTCCCAAAAAAAACCCCACCGTAACCTGTTTCCTAACCCCCACAGACCCGTATCCCTCCTAAACCCCGTAAACCATATCTCTAAATCCCATAATTTCGCGCCCTACCAGTCCGTGCCCTCACACTACCCATAAATTTTGTGCCCCCAACACCCACCCCACAGCTTACACCGCAATCATTCCACACTTCCGCACTCCAATCCGACACTCCCGCACTTCCGCAAACCCCCCGACACACACCCGCACTCCTGCAGACACTCCCCGACACACACCCGCACTCCCCAACACAGATTAACCAAATATGCACATTTCATGGTAGTAAAAAAAACCGACCCAACAAAACAAATTGCAGATGTTTTTTGCAAAAACATTTATAAGTTACATGGGTTTCTAAAGGTAATTGTCAGCGATAGGGATGCAAAATTTAAAGGAAATTTCTGGAAAGAATTTTGCAAAAATACAAGAATATCTCTTAATATGAGCTCCACCTATCATCCACAAACAGATGGACAAACAAAAATCATAAATAAATGCTTAGAAACGTACCTACGGTGCTTTGTGACAGATAAGCAAAATAAATGGTCTCAAAG
Organism: Picea sitchensis; assembly: GCA_010110895.2. NCBI lineage: Eukaryota > Viridiplantae > Streptophyta > Pinopsida > Pinales > Pinaceae > Picea > Picea sitchensis. Next base: position 8,191 of record SNQJ01S0163375.1, on the reverse strand, counting down.
GTTACACTTAGCCGAATGGTGGTATAACTCTACATATCACACATCCGCTAAAATGACTCCTTTCCAAGCCTTATATGGTTACAAACCACCTAAATGGAAGGAGTTTGCACTAATAAATACTAAGGTCCAAGCAGTAAGAAATAAGCTAGAGGAAGAACAAAAAATCATACAAATATTAAAAGAGAACCTAGCAATAGCTCATAATCGAATGAAACAACTAGCAAACCAACATAGGTCAAAAAGAGAATTCGAAGAAAGTGATTGGGTGTTTGTACGACTCCAACCCTACAAACAATTATCCCTTAAACAACAAGGGAAGAACAAATTAGCCCCAAAATTCTATGGACCCTTTCAAATTAACAAAAAAATTAGCCAAGTAGCTTATAAATTGGAGTTGCCAGACAATTGTCGCATCCACAATGTCTTCCACGTTTCATGTCTAAAAAAAATGCTTGGACAAGCTCAACCAGTGCACACAGAAATCCCTGAATTCAATGATGAAGGAAAAATTATTTTAGAACTAGAAGGTATTCTTGCCACAAAGGAAAAGGTGTTACGTTCCAAAACCATAAAGGAATATCTTATCAAATGGAAAAACCTTCCAGAAGAAGATTCATCATGGGAGTCCAGACAATTCCTCCGACAATACCCATCCCTACTATTGCTTTGAGGACAAAGCAAAATATTAAGAGGGTGGCAATGTTACAAACATAAAAATGATAATAATAAATATAATAAATTGTAATAATAATTAATATCATTTAATTAAATCAAGAGGCACGTACCTCCTCACCTCGTGACCAGTCAATGCTATATAGCAACCGTCACGAGGGTAGTGTAATCATCATCTTTATATTCAATTAAATATTAATACTCAGAAATATTCATTTATCAGTGAATAAGAGTTTTTATGTTACACGTGGCTCCCTCCTTGGGCTGGTATAGTGGTGCGGATCCCTCCTTGGTTGCTTGTATAGGGTGCGGCCCTCCTTGGATCTTTCTCTTGTTGACCCCTAAGGGTATTTTTCAGCCTGCTGTTGTCTCCTTGTTGTTTGCTGCTACTGTCTCACTGCTGTTGCACCTGTTTGTTGTTGCTGTCCTATTACTAGTGCCACCTATGTTGTTGTCTCTGTTCCTTCTATGGTAACCTGTGTTTGCTGCCCTTAATAGGGTTTGTAAGGCAGCCCTCTAACTGCTGTTATAACTATAGCAATTTTGTTTTGGACAGTTTTTGTTAAGGCTGTGAGTGGCCTTCTTTTTGGACAGTGGTATCTTTGTTACAGCCTAGTACTTGTTGTTTGGTATGCTGGCTAGTTTTCTGATATTTTCTTTAAGTTCTTCTTGGCAAAATTGTTCACACGATCATGATGAGATCTACCCCTGAGAGTTTGATCCATGATCCTTAAAGCTTTTTCTGAGCATACAGAAAAGAGGACAACAGCAAACACATCAGGTAAATCTGTTCCTTGTTTTTGCTAAGGTAATATTCAGATTCATTGTATTATTTTTGTTATTGGTCTTACATCAGAATTCGTAAATATATTGTTGATCCAAAACTACAGTAGTAAATAAAATCAAAAAGATATTTTTGTTTCTAGTTTGCCCTTAAAATTCTAACAGTAATAAAAGGCAGCCTAGGTGAAAGGAGGAGTCACACTGAGTAGAGAGTGAGAAGATCTCATTGAGTGGGTGAAGAGAGTTCATCCAAGTGTGAGAGGGCAGGGCTGAGGAAAGGTGTAAAGGGGCAGCAAGGGAGATAGCAGCGAAGTGTGCAATGTGTTATCGGTTTCTGATTTTACTTCCACTGATTTTTCGTTAAGTAACCTAGTTGTGTTAATAATAAAGTGATTTTATTCTGAGTTAATGCTCAGGTGCTAGGTTTACAGAAATTAACATTCACACGTTTATGGATTAGTGGATGGTATTTGGCACAAGCGCAGTGGGATTATGGCAGATTATGGCATCGTGGTTGGGATCATCTGGGCGATGTCATAGGACTGTTAATTTAAGGTCCTGCTTGGTGGTTTTTAATATGGGAGTCTGTTTGGTGGCTTCAGTGTTATACCTTCTCGACTTCTCGGGTAAGTGGGAAACATCACCTTCTCTGTTTTTTGATGAATTAGAAGGCTCCCAGTTGGTTTCTGGTGTTGTCTTCAAAGAGTGCAGCTCGTCTCCTTTCTCAAGGGATTCAGTCATACTTCTGGAAGAAATTCCTGGAGAATGTTTTGATTGATCGACTTTTTGTTCATTTCTAACCCTGGGATAGTGACACTTGAAGCCTCTAGTTTAAGGCACATGCTCTCTCTCTATGTTTCGGTGGTTTTTCTCTTCTGGTTTTCTCTCTCCAGGGGACACGACTAGGATTGCTCTCTTTAATTTTGGTCTCGACCTTGTTATCTGTGTTTTCTCTGATCAATTATTGCTCCTAGCTTGGGTTTTGAACGTTCCACCTTTTCTATATAAGACTAGTAGTTCAGAATTCTCTATTTATCATACCTAGCTTTGCGACCTAGAATTTTTCTCCTTTCAGATGGAATATAGAGAACTTCAGGAGATCAGGTGTGCTTTGAGGAGACATGAAGAGGCAATTGAAGGAAACCGCAGATCAGTTCACACAGTCATAGAGAAAATTAAGGAACATGATAACAATATAACTTCCCAGATTGAAGTTATAATGGGAACACAAATGTAGCAGAAGTGTCAACTAAATGCATTGGAGGCAGATCAAAGTGAGCTTGGGAACATGGTAGTCAACCTATCAAAAGGTGAGCTATCTGGAAATTCCAATCAAGTGCAAACTGTAATTCAAACTTTGGGAAGCTTAAGGAAGATAATATAGTTCACCAGCTCCGAGAAACTGGGGAATCAGTCAAGAAGGTGTTGGATCCAGCCAAGGAAGCAGCAGACAAAGCCGCCAACCAACATGCCTACTGCTAAGTATATATGTTTTATAAAGTAATCGGGGATTGTAAGTCCTTTTTGTAGAAGTTACACTACTAGGTATTTTGGGGCAATGATGTATCTGAAGTTGTTTATGGTATACAGCTATATGTTGGAACTCTGCTTGTTTTTGGTTTGTGAATTTTTTGTTTAGAAGCAAACTCTAATGTACCCTTGCCGTGAGCTTTGCTGCATCTTTTACTTAATATAAATCTTCAAGTTATGGTTTTAAAAAAATAAAATAGTAGTGCTACTAAAATAGGAATGAACTTTATCAATTTGTGATGATTTCAAGCTGTTGACACAACTTTCTATAAACAGTTAAGGAGTTTCGTCTACTTCACTACTTCCAACCCATCACGATTCACGGCAAATCCCTGAGATGTTCACTTAAATATGTAGTGAGACAACTTCAAATTAGTTGAGAAAGTGCAAATAATGCAAGATGAATCAATGAGAGAAAAACCACAAGTTACTCATTCGCATGAAATCAGCAGTTCTTTCGTAATTTAGCAAGAAGCAACCAACTCTTGTATTGTTATGAACAAAAATGGACTTCAAAGTTGCAGTCAATGCACCATGTAAAACAATGTGTCTAAGGAGGGTTCTAGGTGGTGAACCTTCATCCCCTGTGACAATCAAAGTGTGATTCAGCTCACAAAGAATCCAGTGTTTCATACAAATACTAAGTCTTAAGTATATTCAATCCGCCATCACAATTACAAATGCAAATACAGAACAGAAAATTTGAGACGGTATACTACAAAACTGAAGACAAGCTTGCAAACAATCTTCACAAAAGCATTGAAGGATAAGATTCAGAAGCTTAGAGAAATGCTTGATCTAAAAGAAAAAAAATGTCATAAAGAGTGTTGGGCATTGTTAAAGGATATAATGCCCAGTTTTAGTCGGGTGCGCTTTGTAGGGTTAAGATGGGCTACGACATGTCTATTCTAGGGGTGAAAAATTTTGCCTAGAGAAAAATTAATTTTGTGCTATAAATGTGTTCCTATGCAACACAAAATTAAGAGAGTTGAATGTGAAAATTCTGCCCTGATAGAATAACCAACAAGTGTGAAAATTATCTCATGTCATGCCTAGATGGAATAAACAGTATTGAAATAAAGATGTGTCTATTCGAGGGTGAACTATTTCTGACTAGAGAATAATTCATTTTATGCTATAAATGTGTTCACAACTGGCATTCACATTTCTGTATCAAAGGAAAACGTATTTGTTGAATGGACATGCGTATAGGTCATCATGTTTTTTGTTGGAAAGGGGAAATTTTAATCACTTCCATGAAAAAGTCATTGCAAAATCCATTTAATATTTCGAGTGTCACATCATGATATCCAATACAATGATTTGTTTTCTTGTTGGTATGAAATTTCAAAGTTTTAGATGTAACAAATGGAAGCACAACCCATTTTGAAGAGTTTACGCTCATTAAGAATTGCCAATCTGAAGTTCTGAACATTTATCAGCAGGTTGGACAAAAATTTTAAAAACATTCTAACAGTTTGGAGATAGTAAATCAGATCACACATAAATAGGGAATTTGAGTGAAGAGCCACTCATGCAACCTTCTCCAATCTCCTCCAGATTGGAGAATCCCAAGGCTGTTTTTTTAATGCTTTAATAAGAGTTGAAACTAGCATTCTCTGGTTTCAAGTTCAGCTTTAAAATCGAGACAGCTCTATCCACCACTCCAAA
>SNQJ01S0163374.1:0-21342 GCA_010110895.2 Picea sitchensis | reverse complement strand
CTTCGAATTGGCAGGACCCTGTGTTGATTTGCTAGTTTCAGCTGAACATGTGAATATCCTAATGTGAATATTCTTGGGTAAAACATTTACTTCGGAGCCTAAATCCAATATAATACCCCCCATGTTGAAATATCCAATGCTGGAATTCAATCTGAACTCTCTACTTATCCTCCTCCTTGTATGCAAGTGATTAATTTTTTTTTCTCTAGCTTTCCCTCTATGTCCGTGTTACATCTTTCTAACATATTTTGTAATACTTTAATAGATGATGGATCATTTAGTAGTTTAGCACAGGATTGCAAAAAAACCTTTATGGTACTTACTTGTCTGAGGGGTTGTGCTTCATTAGTGTGATCCAATGGTGAAGGCATCTCGTACATTGGTACATCCTGAGTATGTTGCACAGTTGATGTAGATGCAACATCTGGCTTAAAAAATTCTTGTCTGTCTTGCTTGAATGTTTCCTTTTCATTTTGCGCATCAAACTGCTTCCGTGGTTCGACATTCTTCTTCACCCATTGGTGTTGTGCTGGATCTTGTCTTACTATGTCATCTCCTGTTTTAGATCCTCTGTGCGTAATTATGTTGATATTTCTTCCATCATCCCTTGCTTCGGCATAAATCCATTGAACATTCTAATTGTTCTGATTCCTCTTTTCCTGGATCTTCCCATATAGTGTCGAACACTCTACTGTGTCATGATTTGATGCACGACAATACATATATGTCGCAGGTGGAAGTGGACATTCTCTTGCATATTTTCCTGGTTGTTTACAATTATGGCATACCACTGGTCCTTTGCATCTTCCAAAGCCTCCTCTACCTCTGTAGCCAACTCGATCTCCTCGCAGGGCATTGTACTGAAGCTCCTGATTATACTGTGCGAGATTATACTTTGGATGCACGGTATTGTACTGTGGTTGCGCAATGTTATATTGTTGTGGCACAATCTTATATGGGGCTGGTACTTGGTTAAACTGTGGTGTAGCTTTCCCTGTCATCATTTATGCCTGCACTCTATAGGTGTCTGATTTTCTTTCCCTCATCAGCTCCATTGTCCTACAATCTTTGTCATCATGGCCCACTGAATTGAAAAAGTTACAATATTAGCTCTTAGGCATGGTCTGGTATTTCTGCATCATTGAACAATGATATGGATCATGCCCCTGTGTCTTATAGATCTCACACCATAGTCCTCCTGTCGACAAAGGGTTTGGCATTCTTGTTTCCATGTACTGCGCAAATGTTGGACACTCATTCTTGTGTTGTCCTTGTGTCCTACATGTGGTACACCAAACAACATCTCTTTTGTCCTTACTCCTGTTCTGGTTTAGTTGAAATGCTAAATTCTTCAGATCCTCCTTCAGATCCTCTTTTGCTGGATTTGTCTTCTGATATTGGTTCTCTTCTAGTTGTAAGGCTGCCTGCAGATCCTCTTCCTAAGTTTGAAGCTTATGTTGTCTCAAAGGGTATTTCAAGTGTGGTAGCAGAGAATTCACAAATATATGTCTATGTTGTATATCTATCATGACATACTTCATCTTTCCCTTCAATCATTTGAATCTCTGGTCAATCTCCCAGACAGATTCCCCTGGTTTCTATCTGATCTCTATCATCTCATTCATGTACTGATCCTCTGAGCTAGGCTTCTGGAATTCATTTATCGACAACTTCTTGATATCCACAATTGTTCTGGTTGTTCCTGGTGGGCTGTTTGCAGCTAAGTTCATGTACCAATCTAGTTCGTGGTCTCTTAGTGTGATAGCTAACTGTGCAAGTTTTGTATCCTCATATTTGATTTTCTTTACTTCCCATATTTTTTCACAGATGAACAAGTGCTTCTCGAGAACCTCAGATGCCTCTCCCTTGAATCTTGGTAACCGGAATGTGGGATCCTGTCCTGCCATCCTGAATGATGAAGTACTACGTCCGTGTGGTGTAGATCCTTGACTAATGATTCCTGAATTGGGTCCCCCAGTTATTGCTCCATGTGTAGATGTACTTCGTGTTGTGCTTTTTCACTAAAATTCGGTTGTCTAAATGGTGGTGTTCTTTCTGGTGTATTAGTGGCACATGGGTTGATGTGTTTCACATTGACACTGATATGGATAGGAGTTATGCCTTATATTCCTTCCCTTGGACCTCTTGTCTTCCTTTCATATGTCGCGTGCAGGATTTCCTCAGTCTTCTCCATAGCTCAAAGATCCTCTACCTCTTCTTCATCACTTGCCAAACCTTCTCTCGCGGCTATGGCTCTCTTCTTATTGTTCATCTTGTATTGGCAAGGTGCTCCACTGTGCGTTCTTCTAGTTGTTGCCATGATCTGCTTGATCTGGTCTTCCTCCATCATTATTGGATCCAATGCCTCCTCCTTCTTTCCTTTATCCATCTCTTCCTCCATCTCTCCGTCTCTTGTCAGTGCTTCCCCCCTTTTCCCATGAACACAGGGAAGTTTAGTTGTCTGATGCCATTTTCATTACACCTTTGTTATACAGTAAAATCTTGATGGAAGTATACAATGATCTGATATACCTACCTCTAGGTCCCTTCAGAAACTCTTGCTCTGTTGCGCTGTAATACTTTGTAGTATCTATTACAAATTTTGTGATAAATCCTGCAAAAATGCCATCTAACCAAAAATCTACTGCGCGTGTAAATTTATTGTCAACTTGTTGTAATTGCACGATCTCCACAGAATTCCACTCTAGCTGTCTGATCCGATTTGTAGGGTGGTTTTCTTTCAACCTCAATATCCACTCCTGCAACACATGTGCGAAATCACATAAAAATACTTTGTGAAAGTCGTTGAATACGTACTTGTCCAAATATTTGTGCGGTGTTAACTTCGGGTTTCTCTTATCTTTCTGTGCAAATTTTAACTCCTTTGTTTTCAACCAGCTCTCAATCTCTACCTTTGTTGGGTTCCACAATCTAAACATCCCCTTTTATAATCTCATTCTTTTTAAAGTTTCCTCACCAGATCTGACATTCTTGTCATGATTCATCAACAAATCTCATTCACTCAATCCCATTCTGTTCCAGCCGGCAACATAACCATTTTTTGGTTACTTCTCTATTTTTACTACCTTTCTTGGGTCGACCCATGTTAAGATCTACCATGGTTTACAAAAAAACCCCTTTAAAACTATCGACCCCTTTGGTAAACCAGAAGGCAGTTTAGTACACAGAGTGCACTGCGCAGACTTACCCGAGATAGTTCTATTCGTGGCCGCAATGCTCAAGTTCTTGCAGCCTAGGAATGAGTGGGGATCTGGGATTAAACTCCATGATTTTCATTTGTTACTTTAACAATAAGCTTATAGTGAATACCCTGACATTCTTATTCATGCATGTAAAATAACAGATCTAACTAGTCATTCACGCATTTGTCTAACATATAATCATTAACAATAACAGAAATACACAATATCCAATCACATAACACATGATCTATCGTGGTTCACCCCTCATGGGCTACACCCACAAAGGTTTGGCTGCTCTGCTATTTTATTATGGTGTTTCTAAAACTACAACGCCTTGCACATTACAACTCTCCATAAGCGGGTTGAGATCTAGAATGAGGTGGACTAGATCACACTAAGCTCTTCAGCCTATGATATAACCTTCAATATCTACCCTATTTCCTCTCCTCAACTCAACAGCTTACAAACAGATCAAATCTACAGTCATTCCGTCTTCGAACGACACAGTGACAATGACCAACACCAACAACAACCTTGACCTAGACCTCGTAGGTGCCTACTTATACATGTTTTTGGCTTACCAGCCATTACATTCTCTTACCAAAACCCTAACACTAGCATGACTAGGTCCTCTTCTGCATGTGCATCTGTCTTGCACGTGCTGCTTTTCCTGCATGCGTGTCTGCCTTACACGTGCTGCTTTTCCTGCATGCATGTCTCCCTTACACATGCTTCTTTTCCTCAAAACTGGGCACGAACTCAACATCTCTCAAGAGTAACTAAGGATCCATAACCTTTGTTTACACAATATTGAAGAGTATGTCTAAGACTGAAGCGAGGTCCTCAGAATTGTACCCCAAAATAAGTGTAAGTGTTGACAATCTGAATCTCCTCTCCTTTGAAAAGGAAATGGTGGTCCAATAGAACCTTCTTCAACCCATTGAAGATCATCACTTTTTTTTACCTAGGTTGATCGTCAACTGTCAAATATCATAGAAATTTTTTCAAAGCATCTAGTTGTCCTTGTAACCCCCTCGGAGATGAGGAAAATGGTATCACATTGTTAGTGAAGACAAGAATAGAAATCCATACCTGGTGGAGGTGGTATCCATCACTGTCCTAAATATGATGATGCATAAAGGACTCAAGCTCATCTATGCAGATACCAAAGAGGGTGGGGGATAAAGGGCACCCCTGTTTGACTCCAATAGTACTCTTGATAAAGTCAGACTTCCCATGTGTAGTATAGAGATGACCAAGAACCGACTTGTACAGGCCCATAATGGTAGTCCAGAGTGCCTTGTAAATAACAATGTCTCTAAGTCTTTGGAACAAGGCCTTACCAGGAACAAAGTTGAAATATTTCTGAAAGTCTATAAGGAAACAATAGACTTTTGAAGAGAAACGTCTTGCCTCCTCAATTATGGCCCGAAGTGTAAGGATGTGATCAGTGGTATGATGTGCCAAATGGAAACCTTCTTGTCCCCTAGCTCTAAGGAGTCTCCTCTCAAGCTCTCTAGAGAGCTTCATATGAAGTATTGTAGGATAGATGTTGGAGAAGGTGTGTCCCACCATAGAGCTTTGAGAAAATAGAATTTTTCCCTAGTTTTTGACTTTGCTTGATTATCACCAAATTTGAAGCATATGCACACCTCCAAAAAGGAGATCCAAAAACATGAGCATATTCCAAAATCACGATCTTTATAAAAGTAGAAAATTCGCAAGATAGCAAGTCTCAAATATCTAATATCACCCATTTGAAGCTCTCTCCTTTCCATGCTAGTGCCAAGCACTACCTTTCACAATCAAGCGTGGAAAGTGTGCAAAACTCATAAAAAAATGTGAACTATGCACTAATATGTGTGTGAAATGATCCATGAAGAAAATTACTCCGAATCACTTGCAAACAACTTGTTCAATATTTAACTTTGAGAAAGAAGATTTGCAGCCATGTGCTAAGTCTCTCCATAGAGCTCATGAATTGTTGACATTGAATCAGTCATGATGTATCCACAAATCCTTGATGCCAAATAATTTCTAATGTATCCACAAATCCTCGATGTTGAATAATTTTTAATGTATCCATGAACCATCAATGTCGAATCAAACAAGACAAACTTTTGAGAAGTCCATTCTAAGGGATAAGATAACTGTGATAACCATTTGTTTGGTGGTGAGTGAGGTGGAAAGGAAAATAATATTCTTTAGAAAATAATGAAATGAAACAAAGTGTAAGTATTCTGCATATGACATGGAATTTTATGTCATTGTAATTGTGCTAAAACATTGGAGGTGATATTTAAATTGTTGAAGGATTTCATTCTATATACATGCCATGAAGCATTGAATTCCATTAGTTGTCAAGCAAATTTGAACCAAGCATGTTAGATGGATTAATATTTCACAGAGTTACAGATCTTTTTTAAAGCACAAGTCTAGGAAGAACCCCGGTTTCATTAGATAGAAAATTTTCCTTCTAATCTCCTTTGACAATATATAGAGATAAAAAGAGAGACACCAAATTTACACATAACTAGAAATACTAAACAAATGATATTTCTATAGAAATATTGTTACAATGCAAATATAAATATCTTAATAGTAATCAAAGTTGTAATTTTACATTTCCATATTTCTATAAAATGTGAGTGAGTTATATGGAGTTGAGTTAGAGTACAACCGAGCTAGGTCCATCTTAAATGATCAAAAAATGTATACCTCAAAAGAGTTGATCCCTTTGGGAACTTGATAGATTCTAGGATAAGATGGATTAAAAATGGTTACTATATACTTCAATTATGCTTATTTCTTCAAGATATTAACCCTTCAAAGGATGGATAAGAACAAATTTAGAGTTTAGAGGCCAAAGTACAAAGGACAATTGAAAATTTGAAAATTGTTTCAAATATCCCAAAAATTACATTCTAGATTTAGAGACAACTTGAAAATAAATTAGGATGACAATAATCAATTTCTTCATCATCATATTTTTTAGTTGAAGAAGCATACAATTTTTTCCAAAATCTCTTTTATATCACCAACATAAATTGATACAGAATGAAATAGAAAATTAATAGAACAAACTTTGTATTCTAATATTAAAGCATATTTTTTACATAAAATAGGTTATTTTTGATAGGCTTGTTAGATACAAAAAGAGGTAGGAATTCACTTCTAATAGGTCTCCCTGTTTTATTTAATTATATTATACTATTATTATTATCTTTGAACTATGCTCTGCACTTTATTATCCTCAACTTCTTGGTGTCTTAGTTTCTGTATCATTACCTTCGGGTTTAAGTGGACAATGTTTCCACTACCCTCCTGATTTAAGAAAGGTGCTAGACTAATTGGAAAATGAGTATTCATCCAAGAAAAATGTACCACGGGAAAGTCCCAATTTCCACGGGTCTTGTAGGCTTATTATCTTCTTGGAATGAGGATGAGAGGATGTAAAAAAAATCACACCACGACTAACAAAAAAAATGCACATGTATAAAGGGATTTGATACAGTGTGTTGACCAACCATGTGGAAACTAACAACGTTGGAAGGAGTGTATCAAATTTTCCCAATACATGAGCAAGGAGGTCAATGTACTAAACTTCCATGTTCCAATATATCCAAAATGGGTTTGTCCAAATGAACAAAGTTTGATTGCCATCCTCATTATTGGCTTCAGGTTGCTCAACATGTGATGGGTGAGACTTTAAATGTAATTTTGGTCTCTTAGCAAACATGTGCTCCTCGTTGGTGATCATCTCAGCACTGGAGGCTATTTTTCCCCTTTGTCCTTTATTGCAAGCACATTGAGAGGATGCCAAATTTTATAGACAATTACTACAACTATTTACGGATGAAACAATTTGATTGTAGCGATGTTATTATAGATGCAATTTCTAGAGAGAAAATCCATTGATGAATCAAATATCCTATGCAAATTCAGTACCTTTTTCCTAGCCTTCTTATATGTATCATAATCACCACCAACATACCATGCATCCGCTATGCCACTTGTTGGCTAGACATTTGATGATTATGAATCTTTCAATGCATCCATGGGTCCCCCTCTTTGAAATGTGATAGCTAGAACTTCATCCTCAAATGTTGTGGAAGCGTCGCCAGGTGGGGATACTTCCATTTTGGTAGAGCCATGATCAACAATAACACATATTCCATTTCTTTTATAGCATATGGGTTGTGACGCGAGGGGAATCACACTGCTTTGGTGGTACTTTTCCTGTAGAAGCTACATTTTTTTTGTCAAGATGCTTTCCTTAGAGGTATTGGTGATCATAAAATATTGGATCTCACTTAGACCAGGAAATCCTTTCTTCCATGTGCTGGGGTGATTCTATGTTTCTTCCTTAGATGATTGAGAAATAGAGTGAGAACTAGTGATATTGAAAGTGCCATTATGTTTAGATTTCTTAAAGTTATATCTTGAAATTGATAGGCTAGGTAAATATTATATTTACTTGTTCTTCAACTCATGAATGGATTAATTTAAAAATTTGTAGTTGGCTTGCACTTGCTTATAAAGGTGTAACTAGTGTTTGAAATGTGAGGTATAATAGACCTCCAAGCTAGTGAATACACATAAATATGATTACATTTAGTGGCTAGAACCATATTTTTGGATGAAAGTGAATGAGCACCAATGGATGTTGACATGTCTTGTGTCATATGTGGAGTTTGAGACATTGCACCCATTGCTCAAGGAAACATTTTCGTTCCTTCTATGGGGAGGAACATACTTCAACATAGTTGTGAAAATTGAAACATCATTGTCCTCTATTGGGGGTTTGACTATAGGGATCAATGATGCATTTATCCCATAATGTTGTCTAATATATGTCTTAAAAGAATAACTCTGAGAGTCCATGGTGTTGTGAACTTCCAAGCTATGTTCAAGAAGAGGTCGAGGGCTCGTGTCTAAAGAAGTGACTACAATGGCTATTGGTAATGCTTGTGGCAATGGTAGGGAAGTAGTTATCATAGACATGAGTGTGAATGTGCTTGTCTTATATTGCAAAAAGGGATGCACGGGTGCTAGATCGTCTATGGAAAAGTGGATGAGGTGAGACACCATGATGTAGAGATCATAATATTTAGGGAAAAGTTTAGATTGGAGGTCGACTTTCAAGAAGCGATCATGTGTGAAATACTACATATTTTCCAAGACAAATAGATGTTTGATGGCCATAGAACTTCAAAACAAAGATGTTTAGGTATCTGGAGGATTGAGTCTATCAGCGTTTAATATATGTCAATGTGCCTCTAGTGAATTTACTCGATGGTTAGAGTGGCCATAGTGTTAGGAAAGGGAGCACCACCACTGTAAAGACTATAAGGGAGCTTGTCCCTATTATCTTGGCTATTGACATTGGATAGAGAGGAGGTTGGGTCCTCTACTTGGCTTGGTTGTGGAAGTCAAGAACACAAGGAAAAAAATGTTGCAGATGGAGGAAGTGGATCCCTAGTGATTTTCAAATGAGAGGAGAGTGTGGATTCCTATAATGGTTATGGAAGCTTGAAGAAGGATGGAACCGATCCTTACCAATGGTCCTGGATGCCAAGAGTGAACCGCTTAATAGAGTTGAATTTGTATACTAATATTCAAGCATATTTCTTAGATAGAACATATTACATTTTACAGTCTTGTTGGTTACAAAACCTACAAAATGATGTAACAATTCACTTTGATTGCGTCTACAAAATGATGTAATTGTTCACTTTGACTATGTATCCCTCTATTATTTAATTATATTATACTATTATTATTATCTATGAACTACACTATGATATTTATTATCCTCAACTTCCATGTGTCTTAGTTTCTGTACCAATGTTGTATGCCAGCTAAATGTTAAAAAAATATATTTACTTTAATGTCAAAGGAAGAATCATCATATGAGAATATTAGATTGGCCCCATGGAGTGACATCTTTGGTGTCTTAATGGGTTGGTTCATCTGTAACCGAGTTGGTAATCGACATTGTGACCCGATGAGCTTGCTACTCTTGAATCCATTGAATGACTTCATTGCATTGAGAGCAGTGATGTACATTCTATAGTCCAATATGAAAGAGATTATAAACTTTGCTCCATGTAATGTTGCTCCATTTGTTTATCACTTTGTCGTATATAGTAACATTGTTCCAATATAATATGTCATACTAAACTAAAAATATAATATTTAATAAATCTAATGTGAAATAAATAATATTCATTTTTTTATATAGATATAAAATAACTATAAAAACAAAATTACAACAATTTAAATTGATCTTAATTCAAAATCTCTATCAAGTTTCCATCTCAATTATTTTTTTACTCTCTCCATCCTTATAATGACATAGTTAAAATGAGTACAAATTGGTTTTGTAAGTTTGTTTTATGTTCATTAACTCGACTCCATAACCAAGGAAGCTGCTCCTTTACGTCTATTTCCTGACCATATGCTTCGCGAAGTCACTACAGTGTTGTTCTGTAGAATTGTGGGTTCCTCTAACTTCCATGATCATGTCCTCCTTGTATGCCAAACTTGACTCCTGTCCAACTAGGACATCTACCACTTCTGATATTTTTCTCAACCATCTCGTAACGTTCCACTCCACACCTTTGACATCTCATATGGTGTCGGAGGACAAAAACGATTCGTCGTAATAGCTCAAAACTCTGACGAAGGAAGAAATTGTAACGTGAAGGATGTAGGAGAGAAAATGTGAAGACCGAGTTGTGCATCAAAAATGATGTTTGGCAATTCGACTATAGACAACGATAATATTATCGTTCGAGCCTTACTCCGCTTCCAAATATGTCAGTGGATCGGATGATTTGTGGTAATATAAAGGGAGTGGTTATATGGAAAAATAATCTGTTTTATAGGCTATTTTTAGCCTCGTTAAAAATATTTTCTTTCTTAAATACAATTATAGTCACACCTATTAAGAATAATAGAATTTTTTTTGTTTAAAGTAATAGATGAAATTGCAGATATTATTTGTTAAGATTGCTTAGTGAAAATATCTTATCTTAAAATTTCATACAAATTACAAAAAAAATAAAAAAATAAGAATAAAATTCCAAAAAAATAAAATAAAAAAATCTAATAGATAAGATCACTGGAAGGTAATAATACTGACCCATCCCGCCATCGATTTATACTTGCAGGACGGTACGCATCCTTGTCCAACCATGTATGGCTGGTTTCCATTGACTGATGCGGCGATTTAATATTTTGGGTACAAAGTACTTGGAAGATAAGGTGATCACCCAACCTACTTACTCATGGTGGTAGAAAATTCTCTTCCGTGATTGCTCCATTTGCTTTTGAGATATTATCATGTGGTCAGAACTTGTACAATAGAAGGGGATAAGAATGGACCGACCATTCTCCATTTTCACTTATTCGTCTAAAGTTCTTTTCTATGGATAAGAAGAGGACGAGCCATTCTTCGACCACTGAGAACAAGATTCATCCTAAAAGTTGCAAGGTGGAGATATGGAACCTACTTGAAACCACAATAGAGACTTAAGTAAATCAAACGGCTAAGATAGATTTAAGTAAATGAAAATGTTAAGATAGATTTGATTCGAGAGACAAAATCACAAAATTCTTCATTACGGTCATCGCATAATGCAAATTTAGTTGCTCTTGTGATTTAAATGTTATAATAAAGAAATTTCAATGATGAACACATTAGAGAATGGAGAATCAAACGACCATTCACTCTTTCATCATTCCCGGCCCCCCAAAAGTTGTAGTAAAATTTAAATGTTATAATAAAGAAATTTCAATCATATGTGCATATTAGAGAATGGAGAATCAAACGACCATTCATTCTTTGATCATACCCCGCCCCCCAAAAGTTGTACTAAAATTGTGAAGGTCGGGATATAGAACCATCTTGAAACATAATAAAGACTTGAGCAAATAAAGGTGTTAAGATACATTTGATTTTAGAGACAAACATTTAAAATTTTTCCATTCTAGGTTCATCACATAGTGCAAATTTAATTAGTATTCGGATTTCTCAAGATAACATCAATGATACGATAAAGAAACTTCGGGTATATCTACATATTAGTATCCCAACTTTATGGTTCTCTTTTAGGTGAGATGTTTTGACTAGTTTTCTTTGGTTTTTTGAGGTTCCACGAAGTCACAACTGTTTTCTCTAATATTACCTTCGACTCCACCCTCATATATATGAGAGTGGGGGGTAATATTAGAGAAAACATATGTGGGGTGGGGAGTAATTTTAGAGAAAACATATAACATGTTTTCTCTAATACTACCCCTCACCCTCAATATACAAGTCAATATAAGAAGACCTAATAGAAACTTTTCCGTATAGAAAGATCTTCCTCTAGAATGCTCTTTAGAAGATAGAATTAGTATAAATAAGAGTAGAAGGCATGATAAATCTTTGTCTTGAGAATTATTGTAATAGAGCATTGCTCTACTAGAGGTCGGCCCCTCCAAGAGGCAAGTGAACATTGTTTTCTTTCAATAAAAGTATATTGTTGGTGTTGTTCTCAATATTTTTTTGTTCCATTGATATTTTGTTGAATATTTCTATTTTTTCATATTACATTACATCTGATACCTTACATGCTAGTCCAATCACTGCTCCAAAGATGAGGACCTGTAAAGACTTAAGAAGACTTGCGAGAAACTTTTAAGTATTAGTGCTCCCTTTTACCCACCAAGTTGCACTAGGATGGACCTACAATTGAGCTGCCAAAGATTGAACATGCAAATGTTCAAAATCAGAATTCAGGAGTCCAGTCGGCCAACATGGCCACCTTTTTTCTCTTTCTTCTCTTTACCGCATTTCCATCTCCCCATGGGGCATTATATAATAAGATCAACCTAGCATGATGAATTTTAAAAGGTTTATCCTCCTAAGACTTAATCATCAATGCATAAATCTAGAGTGTTTTTTTACTCATTAATTATTTCTTTGCTTGAATTAATTTTTAAGCGAGTTATAATTTTTGAGTTTTTCACTCAATTCCTCAAAAGCTGGAGTATGCACTGATGATAAGGCCTTAGCTTGGAAAATCTAAGTCTAGTTTCTAATGTATATATTACCATGCTATTCATCAATATTGAGTCATATGGAACTTGCACAAAGTCCCCCCTAGGATTTTTTAATGTTTTCATTCAATTAAAAAATTCCCGCAAAACTAGATATTTTAATTGTAAATAAGTCATAAGTTAAAAAAGTGATACTAGGAGGAATTATATGCCTTAGGGGCATTTGTTTTCACACTTGTAATACCCAATTTATGTAAGTATTACATTTTTGAGGGAAAATAGTGATTATTTAATCACTTAAAATCATTTTCTCTCAAAAATATCAAATAAAAGCAAATAAAAGGAAAAATCAGCAATCCTTGAATCAAGAAAACATGTCTGGGACATGCTTTCCTTGTGTCTCTAGTCTTATTGAGTGAAGGCAAGCTATCTCAAGTGGAAGGCCACTTGATTGGAAGAGAGCTCTCATGAGTTAGACATCCCGAGAAGGAAATGAAAACTTTCTTATTTGGTCACACTTTTTCTCTTTGGAAACATCGTCCTCATCCTAGAGTTGAGTCGTTCTTCTTAATGGGAAACAACACCTTTCACATTTGGGGAATGAAACATCTCTCCCATGCTTTAGAAACATCACGCTTTCATGACTAATATGACTCGCCCTTGTGATGCCCTTGTGATGGGGAAACATCACTCTTTTGCTTGAATTAACTCGTCCTCTTTCTTGGGAAACTTCACACTCTCTCAAGCTATATAAGAGAAGCGATCCCCTTCCTCATAATTGGTTGGAGCTTGGGGAAAAGACTTGGATGTTGCAATGCTATTTGTATTTTTCTCATATATTTGAATAAAGGAGACTTTGGAGGTCTATTGTTGTTGGTTCTTCATGGTGTGGATACTTTGATGTTCTATTGAGCTTTGAGGTAACTTGTATTGGTTTTAAAAGTTTATATATCCATTCTTGTTAAGGCCTTTAAAAATGCATTGTCACATAGTAGGGTAAGATCTAACTATCTTGTTTTTTCTTAGATCTTATTATTTTCTACATTTTAAGACTCTAAATTTGCATATTTTTCATTTGAACTAATATGCTTGTGTGAGTTTTCTTGTCTAGGAGGTACCTTCTTCTAATAGAGTGTTTGCAAAGTCGAGAAAACTTTTTGCAGGTTTCCAAACTTGGAGAAGTGGTTGATTGAATCACATCCATCACTTGTTTCAAGTAATTAAGGAACACAAGTCCCTCCATCTTTCACCAAGAGACCCAAGGATTCGATTCTTGAGCAAGACTTTCTCCCTCTTTCTCAAAAATTTCTCAATTAATTGTTCTTTGGTTACATATACATACAAACTTAGATTCCCTTTATTTTAAAGTTATACCTAAAAAATCATCTCTTTGCATTTTAAAAAAAAGTAGAAAATATCTCTATTTGTAAAGTTTCACTTCTTTGAATAGATCTAGCTAGCGAACAACCAAGGGGAGACTCTGCCCTTTTGTTTTGAAGATTTGGAGCATTTGAGACACCCAGAAGTATCACTTCTTCAATAAAATCATCTGGAAACCTTGTAAAGACTTGTGATCCCCCTAATGAATTATCATAAGTCATACCCAAAGAAAATAGTGTAACCAATGTAATAAAACCGTTCGACGATACATAGCCCGGTTTTCATCCCCCCCTAAGGGATTGGTGTCTTGTGGCGTGATTGTTCATTTTTTCTTTAAGTCTCTCATACGTTCAATTTTTCATCTAAGAAGCTAAAGCAAACTTTAAAATTAACCCAAAACATTGTATACCATTAGTTAGTTTCAATTTCATAGATTATCTTAGTTAGATTTGATTTGGTAGATTAAATTTAAATTTCGAGATTAGTTTTTTTTTTTAATTTCAACATTTATTTTCTATCATTTCAATTTGGAAATAAACCAATCCCCTTAGTTCCTCGTAGTATGCTTTGAACCCTTGTGAGCCTAGATCGACCTGGGGAACTCATTAGAATTGGGGCTGGTTAATGTGGAGTAGTTTAATAGGACAATCCTATATGTGTGCTATTGTTGAAATTGGAATTTAGCATAGAGTTTGTGTGCGAAGTTAGACAGACCCTCTCAGGACATTGTTTGCTCCCCGTTTTGGACCTCTGACATTACTCTATTTAACTTGTTGGTGAAGATAGTGGGGCATTCTCCCATTGGATCTTTGGCAAGTTCTCCGCAATCCAAGCTGAATGATAGTCTCTAAGGGGCCCAAACTAGATTAGATTTGCCTTCTTGTATCAATATTTACACACACTGTACACTCAAAATTTAGCTTGCAAACACAAGAGCAACTTAACAATAAATCTAAAAGCTAAAGAAACTCATTAATAATAAAATTGATCAAAATCACTTGCAATACATCTCCATCACATTTACTTTTCAACAACATTTGGTTATCTCACAACAATCTCCATATATTGCTTATCATTTCCTTTTATCACTTGTATCTATTTTCAAGTTATATCTTTTATGCAAGTACTTTTCATTCTTTGAATATTTTCATTATAAACAATTTCATTTGTTTTCATATATGTTGCTATCATATATATTGTATCTTGCTCTTGTTTCATAATAAACTCCTAGAATAATAATTGTGCTTAGATTTAGTTTAAGCCTTAGATTATTTTATTAGGGACTACCCCCCTTAGATTCGCTAGGAGTTGAGGATCAGGTGACATCACCTTGACTTGAGACTTTCCCCCAAGGACACACCCAATGGATTAAAATTTTTTCCACGTTACCCGAGGTGTGTATAAAGTCGACAACACTCCCTTCACAAGAAACTTAGATAACATGATAATTAGCTGAAATGCACATGCAAATATTATGTCGCTAATGTAAGAAAACAATAGGATCTATGAAGCAAACTATCTCATTAAATCCTATCCTATTGGGTGATAGCATCCCTTCAAAGGCCAAATTAACAAATAAAATGAAAGAAATTAAGTTATGGTTACCTCATAAATGAAATGCTAAACATGAAATATCCACACAATTCATGCAAGCCACATTCTTGACCTCCAAAGCCTTTCTTTATTCCAATAGAAGTATAACAATAAAAGTAAAAATCCCAAGCCAAGCCCGAACTCTCATTAACCATTGAGGAGGGGGTATGCTTCAATATATAGAAAGAGGGGTGCATTTCCCAAGGAGGGGGGTCACACATCCCAATGTAGATGATCCAAATGGAAGTTTGGATTGGTGCCACAACTCTTGCTAACTCAAGCAAATTTTACCACTGCGAGAGAGAAAGAGTAAGAGGGAGCCACCTCTCAAGAGGTAGGCACATTTCTCCTTGGGATTGACGCCCTCAAGGAGAATGCGCCACCTCTTGAGAGGGAGGGTGCACCTCACATTGAGATCCCCACCAACAAGAGATAACTCATCACTAAAATCATCTTCAACTCCCAATAACTCTCTCTCAACTCACCTCAAGTGTCACTAATCACTAGTGAACTGAAGACAAGCCAAAAAAATGTTTCCGACATGTTTCTTTAATAATAGGGAGCTGATTTATTCATCTTTTTGAGGAAATAATTTATTTTTGTGAGGAAAAATCAATATTTTTTCTCGAAAAAGGGTAGACAAAGGTAAAGGGGTATTTTGGGTTAGAAAACAATACCCCCCATGGTGTATAACACCTCCTAGTACAACTTTTTCAATTTACAAGGTAAAATATTGTTTTATGGTAATTTTATGTTTTATTAGAACAATTACAAAATCCTAGAGGGACCTAATGCATGTCCATAAGACTTTGGGTTAATGACTAGCATGGTAATATATATTTGACACTAGAATTATAAAAAACACACCAAGGCCTAACCATTAGGACATACTCCAGATTTGGAGGAATGAGTGAAAAAACTTAGAAAATTATACGACGCAAGCGAGGTGTAATTAACCACCCTAGAGTAATGCACTAATGAAAAAGTCTTGGGGAGATGAGTCTTTTACATACAAAATACCTCATGCTGGCTTATTTTATTACAATTCCCCCATGGGGGTATGGATAATGCATAAAGAAGAAGAAGAGAAGAAAAATGAAGGGGCAATAATGCCCTGCAGGACTTCTGAACTTTGAATTTTAAACAAGTGTCTTGTTGAATCTTTTTGGTTCATCCATTAGTCCTTCCTAGTACAACTGCTGAGGCAACATGTTCCAATATTGATAGAGAAATAAAGGTTCCTAAATTTAGGGTGCCCTTAAAATATGCAATACAAAACTAGATCTAGGGTTTTGAAACTCTTGGAACTTCTCGAAGGCGAGACATGATAAAATGTACAAACTTCCCTCCAAAGTGGACATCATCCTTAAATCAAGTAAGTGGATCCATGATACAAGGCCTTATTATCGTGCAAACTGTCGGTTGGGGAAAGCCCGACCCAATCCAATGGATGGTGATAACGGTGAGAGATCATACCCACTGTCACCTTAGATAAACCCTCCCCTCTCTTTTGGGAAGGATAAATCCAACACAAGGAGGGGATCCCGGGTGACCCTAGGGAGGAAATGAGATGGAAAGTTATGTTTATGAATGGATTCCCCTATAGGTCACGTCTAATCCATTGGATGGTGATAACGATGGGAGATTTTACCTACTTTCACCTTAGATAAAACCCCCGTGCTTTAGTGAAGGATAAATCTAACACAAGGGGGGAATCCCAGGTGACCCTAGGGGGGAAATCAGATGGAAAGTGATACTTATGAATGGATTCCCCTATAGGTCAAGTTGCTAAATGGAGAGTAGCTTGACAATGATATTTATATGTGGTTTATGGTTTCCAAGTGTTTGAGCACCTGTGAAAGATGGTTGTACCTACCCAAGACACAAGCAAATACAAGATACAAGATGAACAATCTAATGGACAAGCAAGTTAATCTTGTTGTACCTATTTGCAACAATCAAAGAAAATATATATGAGCAATAACAATAGCTAGTTACTACATATTTAACCATCAAAATTGTCAAATAATTATTGGACAATGAAGTATTAAAACAATAGATAAATTTCCAATACTTAAGCATGAACTTTGACAATAAATTAGGGCTTCCAAATTCAATTATCAACAAAGTGTTAAGGTGGAATGATGTCTGTAGCAAACAATTTCTACAACATCAAGTTCCAACAATAAAAATCAACAAGTAAACTGTAAAAAAGATAGACCATAACGAGTAGAACAATAATCTAGGTTTAAAAATTAATTTCCACGGTTGAGAAGTGAGTAAATGATGAAAGAAAGTGAAGTTTGCTGCAACCCTAATAGTAGTAGCATTAAATTTATTGCAACAATGAAATTCTTGTCTAAAAGAGGGCGCCCTTAGGGCACAAGAAATCTTATAACATGCAAGAAATATTCCAACTTAAACAATTCCGATATCTCGTAATTCTACATATCCCAATGCAATGGTTTTATTTCTCCAATGCAGGAGACTAGTGCCTTTAACTACAGGGTTATGGAGTCTTTAAAAAATGAAAGAGCTAGTTTTGCTACTTCCTTGGGGGTGTCATCCCTTTTACTTCCCAAGGCAACAAGACTAGCTAAGGAAAACCCTAGGAGGGTGTAAACCCTTTTACTCCACCTAGTATTCCATTATGCGACAAATAATTCCAAGAGAGATATTATGGGCTTAGTGGGGTTGTATTCCCTTATACTCCTCGAAATCTTAGCAAATTAACCTTGCGATTAAGAAAAGAAGAAATAACATGAAATATTCCTTACCTAGTCTAAGAATTAACAATATAAACTCCTTTTAACCAAGAAAATCCACCATAAATGCAAGAAAAAGCCTCCAAGAAAGATAGTGCCTTACTTCTTCATCCAATAGCCAAAGAAAACCATAACAAGAGATAGTAGCAAGAGATATAGACAAAAATGCCCAAGTAGGGTGCAAATTTCAACCAAGAATCCTCTCCAAGATGGGAGAGCTATGATGAAAAATGAAATAGATATGATCTCTATTTATAAAAATCCTCTAATCATAGTTTTTCCACAAAACTTAGGGAAAAAAAAAAACAAGGGGTCAACAACCCTTGTCTTTCCCCTTTAAAAAAATAATATTATTTAATTCATACTTGCACATAAAAGAAACCCTAGAAACATGACGTCGCCCTCTTTTTAGGCAACGTTTTGGTATTTTTAGGTGGACGTTGAGCTTGAAGATGAATTGTTGGAATTACAAAGGCTCCTTCCTCATGCACTAGGCTCATCTCTATCATGCAAAGGGTTTTCTCCCTCAAAAAATGCCAAGTGTCCATCTCCACCACCAAACACTATCCCTAGGGTGACGTCAAACCCTCAAAAGGTGACGTTTTTTCCTTCTTAAGAAAATCGTTTGACATGTAGGGGATGGGTAAGATCCTACAAGGTGTCCTCTAGGCCTCCAAAGGCATGTCATCATCATCTGAAATGTGGGCCCTTGGCATCCAACCTGTGGGATTCAAGCCCCATGGAAGTCCAAGTTGGGCTTGTTCTTCCAAAACTATCCACCAGCTAGGTCCTGCAAAGACAAATGGATACGCCCTCCAAGGATCTCAGTCCAAATTCATCATGATGAGTAAATCAAATCAATAAATGAGCCATCTAAGCATGTACATCCAAAGGACCTCATCAAAATAAACCAATGGTCAAAGACCCTATGCAATTTTCCAAGTTTAGGTATGGGAGGGTTGACAAAACGACCTATTGGGTGAATCCTACCTCAATTTTAGGGGTGTTTATCGAGGGGACGACCCCCCTAAATTAGCACCAATGGTCATGTGTGAGGTCTCCAATGTGTAACCTCCTCGTCAAATCATGCTAACCATATACTTAAGTCAAGTGAAGTCCAAGAAGGTCCACACACGCCAAATAAAATCCCTAATGGCTAAGTAATGCATCCTCCAAGGTCTAGGTCTCCTCAAATTAGGTGACACATGCCTAAAAATGAGAAAACAAGGTGAAATATCCAAAATCTAGGACATGGTATGGAATGAGAAGTCGTGGTACATCAAGAATACCTCAAAATTGTTTTTACCAATGCCTTTGGAGCCATGAATACCTTGAGATATATTAAGATGGCTTGGAAATGTTAACTTCATTGGGAACTGTGAAGATTCCCATAAATTAATATGGAGCTAATTTCTCAAGAGGAACCATATCATATGATCCAACAACATATCATCAAACCCTCAAGCAGATCATAATACATGAAGTTAAGTAAGTGCCCCACATATCCAAGGTGCTCGGTGATGAAAATCACTAGGGTAGTGAAGAAATTCACTAGGATTACTCTTGTGTCAAAATAAGTGGTAATAGATTACATAATTGTTGCAATGAGTGATCATTTAAATGACCAAATTGATCATGCCAAAGTTTTTTCAAGGCATTGCTATGAGCAATAAAAACTAATGGAAGAGATGATGACCTAAAGTTGTCAAATTTGTACAACATAGTAATATCATCAACAATTCTAGTTACTAGGATATGCTTAGGATATTTTAAATCCTTGATTACAACTTTGTTAGGTGAAAATTATATTGTTTTACCTCCACTTGGAATAGTGCTTTGATATACTGATAAAGGGTTGCATGAAACACTTGGAACATATATTTTATCATTAAAATGGCCATCATCTAGCTAAACTATTGTAGAGCCTATAACACTAAGAGATCTATCATCACCAATAAATATTCATTTGGTTTTGCATTTATTAGGAGCACAAAATTTGTTTTTATACTTAACCATATTATAAGATACTTAGAATCAATAAGCCACTCATTAGAAAAAGTATATGTTGCATTGAAGGAAATAGCAGAAGTAGAAAGTGCATGTCCATAAGAAGAAGACGATTCAAGATTGATGTTTTTCTTCACCGTTGTTGCTTCGAAGACTTCAATATTCTTGAAACAATATTACAAATGACAATCTTGCTCGCAAAAAATACAATGTCTATTAGTCTTCTAGCCTTCAAATTTAATTGATTTATCACCATTAAGATTAGGAGTTGGTTGAGAGAGTTGGCGACCCTTGTTTTTTTTGTTTTTTACTAGATGTTGCTTATTTAGATGCTTGGATTTATCCTTCTACTGTGCCACTAAGGATTTATTAGATGTACTTACAATGCTGATCACTCCAAGATGTAATTGCTTAACTTTATCTCCAATCAAGGAATTACAAAAAGATTCAAAAGAGGGAATTTTGTAAGCATCCACTTGACTAATAAAAGATTCTCTAATGTAGTGAAAAGTAGATTTAAAAATAGAAAAGACAATGCGAATCTTAGCAAGAATAACATATATAAGTTGGTAATCTATCTTGATTATATTTCATTCTGAAAGTAAAAGTATAAGTGTTTTGAATTTAAATATAAAATCTTTAATGCAAGAGAAATCAATAGGATTTAACAAAATCAATTGGTTTTCGAGTTGGTGGGATAGAATCCCATTATGTTTACCAAACACAGTTTCTATCTTTTTCCATGGTGCATTTGGGGTCTCAATTCCTTGAAGGTGAAGCTCAAAATAATTGGAAATGGAATATTTGATTAATCCATGTTCTTCATCATTTTTATTATCCTATTTGACTTTCTTTAATGCTTTAAGAGGGGACATTTACATTCCCAAGGTAACCTAGTAAAGTTCCCTACTTCCCAGTAAATCCCGCATATCTAATTTCCATGACAAGTAGTTTCAACTGGTAAGAAGGAGATCACTTGGACTAGCCATATTACAATATGGAGGTAAGAAGGCTTTGAAAGCATAAAATGACCATCTAGATGGAAATCTCTTGAAAAAATGGGTATTTAAAAAAAATGACACTTAAAATGAATCATAGTTGTCAATGTTAAGCCATTTTGAAGAAATGCCTAAAATGTAACCAAGGTGCCACGTGGTGGGGGGAGGTTGATCTACATGGTCATGAGTGCACAATGAGGTTGTTGGGTTACAAAAAAATTGTCATCCTAGTCTAACTTTTTTTGTATGATCACTTTTACAAATAAGTTACTTTTTATATTGTAAGTGACTTACTTTTGTTAAATAAGTGAGAATCACTTTTGCAATAAAATTACTTTATAAATTAAA
>SNQJ01S0163373.1:0-21470 GCA_010110895.2 Picea sitchensis | reverse complement strand
CTTCCATCTTAAGAAGATGTGACGTAAATCCGGTCTAGTATCTTGCTTCCAGCTTGATTGTTGTGACGTAAAGAAAGAAGAGTATTGAGCTTCCAGCTTAACAATTGTGACGTAAAGCTAGTCATGTATTATGGTGAGCCAGCCTCGTGTTATGATGATGATGATGTATTAGTTTTATACTAATACATATTGATGCAGATGATGATTGCATTATTTTGAGAATGACGATGTTGTTGATGAAGAAAACTTATGATGATTTATAGATACGCTAGTCAGTGTTCCAAGATGATATTGATGATGTTGTCCTCCTGATGTTGTTGATGATAAAGGCCTCTCTCTCATCTAATGTTGATGTTGAATACCCTTCCTGTTAAGGGGGAGTGTCGAAATAATGTAACTGAAAAGTGTATTCTTATTATTATTTGATATATTATTCATTGGATCAATCCTCATTGTGGATTGATCATGTCGGATATTGTAAAAGGACCAAATCCCCTTTTACGGATTGGTCATAATATAATTCTAATAGACAAAAGAAGAAGTTGGCCCCAGAATATATCAAAGAGACCCCAGAATATAATAAAGGTGGTTATAACCACCCAGGAGAAGAAGTTGGCCCTGTCAGTGAAAGGACACTCCCAGACGTGTCAGTCTTATATAAATAAGGAGGCTAGCACCTCACTTAGACACACACACACTTGTTCCTTGAGAGAAAAGTTTCGGAGATGCAGTTGGAGAAGAGAGAGAGAGAGGTGTATCTTTGGGAGAGGACATTTTGTACTTGTTTGAGTTATCTCTTGGCATTGTATTGTCTATCTATTTTAAGGAAGTTTTGTTGGGTTTTCAGCCCCATGAGGGTTTCCCATGATAAATGATGTGTCTCTTGTGATTGTGTATTTCTCAGTGATTCTATCTTATGTTATTGTTATCTATTGAAATGAAAAGAACTATAATAATGACTTAAACCTTAACATCGGGCTCGGAGATTTTATCCCTACTAGACGGTTTCTCAGGCTACAACCAAGTATTGGTTGCAGAAGATCCTTTAAAAACCACCTTCCGAACCAAATGGGGAACCTTCACTTGTAAATGCATGCCTTTTGGGTTAATCAACGCAGGAGCAACCTTCCAAAGGTCCATGGACGTATATTTTTGAGGACTTATCAATAGGTGTGTGGTAGTGTATTTAGATGATGTAACAGTGTATTCGAAGAATAGAGAAGAACACATCCAGCACTTAACTCATATTTTCGAAAGGTGTCGAAAATACGGTATATCTTTGAACCCCAAGAAAACTATCTTTGGTGTAGAGGAAGGTAAGTTGTTAGGTAACATTATATCTCAAGTCGGGATTCGCATAAACCCTCAAAGGATTAAAGCCATAGCTCAACTTCCACTGCCCCATAACAAGAAAACTATGCAGTCCTTTTTCAGGAAAATCAATTTTGTGAGGAAATTTACTCCCGATTTTGCTGAAATCATCAAACCCTTACAAAAGATGATTCGCAAAAATGTCGAATTTAAGTGGGATGATGAGCAAAAAAACACTTTCAACAATATCAAAGCTGCCATATCCTGGGCATCGGTGTTGAGAAGCCCCAATTTCAATAGAGACTTTAACCTTTATACTTTTGCCTCCAACCAATCGCTAGTTGCGGTTTTGACTCAGAAGGATGATGACAACAACGAAGCCCCGGTGTCATTTATGAGTACCAATATTCAAGGAGTCGAGCTCAATTATCCTTCCATAGACAAACGGGCCTACGCGGTCTACAAGGTCGTAAAGAATTTCAGGTCTTACATCCTCAACAATCACACAAAGGTGATTGTGCCACACCCTGCAGTATGATCCTTGTTTACCCAGCAAAAAATGGGGGAAATAAGGGGGAACCGAATGATAGTAGTCCAGGAATTTGATCTAAATATAAAACATGCCAAACTAGTAAAAGGACAAGGTTTGTGTAAGCTCGTAGTCGAAGCCCAAGATCAAGCAATTCCAGATTCCGGGTGGGAAAATGAAATAGCACTATGGTGTACATCTCCCCAAGACAAGACTCCTGGTACAAGGATTTAACTTATCTTCTAAATCACGGGACTTGTCCCAAGAACCTCAACCCTAAGGAAAGGAGAGCCCTGAGGTTAAAATCTGCACAGTATCGCCTTATAAATTCGATACTCTTCTGGATCAACTATGATGGAGTACTATTGAGATGTCTCGAACGAGAAGACACTGACAAGGTGTTGAAGGAACAACATGATGGCCCCGTCGTAGGACACTTTGCAGGAAACACCACCGCCCAAAATATTCTGAGAGTCGACTATTACTAGCCCGCCTTGTTTAACGATGCTCATCGTCACACTAGGAACTATAAGACTTGTCAAATAAGTGCTGGAAAGGATAAAAGGGAAGCAATCCCACTTCATCCCATGATTGTCTCCAGGCCTTTTGAGCACTGGGGGTTGGATATCATAGGAGAAATTACTCCTAATTCTTCAAAACTCCACAAGTACATTCTTACTGCCACCGACTATTTCACAAGATGGGTAGAGGCCATTCCTCTGACTCATGTAAACGAGAAGGTAGTAATCCAATTTTTAGAACAAAATCTTATCACAAAGTTTGGTGTCCCCTCTGTTCTGATCTTTGATAATGCAGCTTACTTTTATTCTACCCTGTTAACAGAGTTTTCTCTGGACAAAGGGATCATGATCAAGTACTCTGCAAATTACTACCCTCATGGAAACGGTGTGGCAGAGTCAACTAATAAGAACCTGGTAACAATACTGAAGAAGATGGTTACAGATAACCAAAGAAATTGGCACAACCAACTCCATAACGCTCTATGGTCCGATAGATTCACGCCCAAGGAAGTTGTAGGGAATTCCTCATACTTTTTTCTCTACGGACAAGAATCCATCCTCCCAAACGAGCTTTACCTACCATCTCTCCAATTGTCCCAAGACTCCAATGAGGAACCCTCGTCGGCCATACAACAGAGAATCGACACTCTGCTCATGCTGGAAGAACAGAGAGAAAAGGTTAGGTCAAAATTACTATCTCATCAACAGATAGTGCTGAAGTGGGACAAAGAAAACGAACCAAAGGGAAAACATTTTAAGTTTCAAAGCCTATGACTTGGACCTTTCCAAGTGGCTGAGAAAATCGGGGCAGGTACCTATCGATTACAGAATCTGAGAGGGGAACCTAATGCCCTCCCAGTGAATGGACAAGCCCTAAAACGATACTTTCATTAATAAAAAAATAATAAATAATTAAAAATTGCAATATATATAGGTATGAATAAATGTGTGCCCATTATGAACCAGATATTTTGCATTCGCCCAGTAAATCGTCATTTGTTGAGCACTCAACACACCCTAAAAAGTTCTACGACTTTTCTTTTTGGGTACCACTCAATCTTTTTCACCGACTGTCTTCACTTCAGTTACGAAAATGATACCTTAGCTTATCTAATATGTTTCTTGAATGAACTAATTAAAGTTTACTTGAACTTGCAACGAAGAGTCATCTGAACCATAAAGGGGACTTGAAAACCACTCAAGGAATCGACGACCCAGAAGTTTCTCTAATGCTCTTCAAAGGTTCAGCATCGGTAAAAGTTGTAAGGTGGCGAAAATCATTTGGAAAGTCAAAATAGTCGAGTACCGACCTTCATCGGCGTCGGTCGATGAAAGCGTCTCTTTCCTACAAATATTCCTAGGAAGGATTTCACCGAAGAACGATCCATTCGGTTTCGACAGAAAAATGTAATAGTAAGCACCGCGCAGAGGTAAGGAGTAAACATCGTCGACGCCTGAAACAATTTTCGACGATAGAGGCTCATAAAGTGAAGGTTCGTCAAGAAGTTGTGTACCTATTTTTCCCCTGTTTACCAACCCCGATATCATCGGCGTCGAAAGTTTTATCAGAAGGATAGTATCGGGAGTACACGCAGATACTAGCCGACCCCCAATCCATTCACCGAGTGACGTGATGTGACGTGACAAGACATGTTAACCCTTGAATGTGTTAGGTACTCCGCAATTACATTTATTAGTTAATTCGTGGATCACGCATTAGTTACTAACTCGTGCGTAGATCAAAAAGAACCGTTAAACTTGTCGATACAATGCATCTCCATCCGCGCCTCCGTCGTCAACCAGTCAAGATTTATCTGCAGAAATCCGATAGTGGTTTATTTTAAATCTGCATTCATTACTCGTATTAACTAATTTATATGATTGATACTATCTCCCCAGTTATATCCTTTTCAAGCCATTGTGTGTGATCCCATTCTGCGCAGCAAGAAATTCATAACAGACAGAACAGCGAAGCTAACATTCTAAAGGAAGCATCCAAAGTCCATTGAGTATTAAATAGTTACCTTAGCGAGAATTACAGGTATGAGTCCGCTTAATGGTTTTATGCTCCATTTTATATGTTCTCACCCAACGTTGCTTTGTAGATGTTTTTAAAGGGCAGGTTTTAATTGCAAGGACAATGCCTCCGAAGAATCCTTCCACCAGGAAATCGCCAAGAGCGCCAGAGCCACAAGAATCAAAAGTAGGAGAGGGCTCCTCCTCAGCAATTGCAAGACAATTAGAGTTCCCTCCCAAGTCGGTGTCTGTCATTAAGACGATAACCAAGGAGCCCTTTGTCCAGCCCTCAGCGTTAGGAGATACAGAGGCGAGTATTGGAGCCAAGACAAGTTTTCCTCACTTGGAAGAATTGTTCAAGAAAATCAAGAGGGAAGAACCCCTCGAGTATACCCCGCACAATGACCCTGAGACAAGGAAGCTCAACGACGATGTCCTCCCAAATATTCGTAGGGATTATTTGTACATGGCGGCAAGCCGGTCTCCGGTATTTCCTTGCATTGAGCTCCTGAAGTGGCTTATTGACCATGCTGATGCACAAAAGTGCATGATTAATGATGATAACGGTGAATCCATCGGGGTTTTCCTACCATCAAAAGTTCAAAGTTACTACAAGTTCAAGGACTATGAGCTAAAACTGAGCATTGATTTCGTCCTGAGTTTCTATGCGTCACACGATACCAGAAAAATCATGGCATCTTCGTGGAGGGAAGACAAAACATTCACGAACCAGACTGTTGGCTGGTACCCAACAGCTAATCTCAGGGAACCATACATATATCTCATGGCTCTACTTTGCAGGTTACATGGGGAGACGGACTGCACCCGATTTTAGAAGCTTGGATGCCTTTGGCTTTTACAGTCGCCATTTCAAGCGCAGGCTTCAATTAGAGTGCCATCATCTCCAAACAGCTGAGCACCTGCATAAAACAGGCTTAGGTTCTGAAGGAGGGAGATACCCCCGCCTTCTACATGGCCGCATACCTACTAGACGCCATCTGCGCTAGGAATGCTTTCTCTGGGATGAACCTGAATTGTCACTCTTCGAAGCTCACGGTCCATGTATACTTCAGAATCTTATGGGAAAATGGGTACAAGAAATCCTATGCTATTATCTGTGATCAGTTTATTGCACGCATTTACTTTTTTCTCTTCAAGAAAGAATGCCCTATGCTGTCAGATGAAGCAAAAAAGTTTATAGCCAAAATTGGTCACTGGTATTTAGATGAAAGGGAAACCTACATTAGGATTTTCGATGCCACGGGGTCACCCCACTTATTATCCATTTATGTTCCCGATCGGCTAGTGTTAGGGGAAATTTGCTATCAAACCATCCTACAAGGATACAACGCAACTTTAGTAAAAGACAAGAAGTGGGATTTCATATCATATGGGTTTCATATTGGCTTATTCATGGTCAAGGACACCGCGCATGCTAAGCAACTTGGGCTAGGTCAATTATAATTTCGGTTCCAAAATGGTTGATTTCGCAAACATGATCCCAAGGGCCTTGTTCTACAACATGCGTCGCAGGTATCATCTTGTTGGCCTTATGCCCATGACTGGTTCGAAGATGAAATTTTCACCGAAAACGCTCAAAACTGGGATGAGGTGGCGACCAGGAAGGTTGATCCTCGAGGAACCAGGTTTAAAGCTATGAACTACAAAGAGCAGGCAACGTATTTGGAGCAGGCAATTCAAGAAATTCGTCGACACTCGGTAGGAGCAGTAGCATATGAATTGGAGAAAGGAATAAATGATCCCTAAGAAGACATTGAGGCTACGGGATCTCATCACGAATCCTCAGCACAAATCAGGGATTTCCCTGAAGATCAAACTACACAAGAAAGGGGTGCACGTTTATACCAACAAACTCAGCTACTAATGAAGTGGATGCAAGATGACCTGTACCTTATCATAAGACCTACGATTTCAACTACCATCCAAAGCATCCCGACAGAGTCAAACAATCCCGGTGCCACAGTTCCTGATAACGCAAATGGGTTAGCCAACCTTGAATCTACAACATCACCAATCAATCCCTTGGAAGGAGGGGCATCTCAACCAGAGATAGGTCAGGTGTCAATAGAAACACAAGAACCAAATCCCTTGAACACACTTATATATATATACAACGACGACGAGAGTCTGGAGCCCTCTCGTGACACCCCAGTGCGGGTCCAAGAGGAAGAAGGTCCCACGAAAACCCCTTCCCCCGAGCCTTCGGTTCAAGACAAGTAGGTCTCACAAAAGGAAACAGAAGTTTAAGGCGGCCTCGACACAAAAGAACCCGATGAGCCGGAAACCAAAGAAAATTTGAATGATCAACCTAAACCGGAGGATACTAAGAAAGGATCTTCACAAAAGGAAATTAGAATTTCTACAGCCGACGGACAAGTAAGCAACAAATATGTACCTAACATCTCTATTTCACCCAATATCCAAATTCCYGACAAGCAACAAATAGAGGTCGGACCCATAAGACAAAACRATGAGGTTTGAGAGCCCACTCTTGAACATGTATACACCGTGGGTAGCCTGGGAGACAGCCTCACATGGGGTCATCAACGAATACCAGAGCTGGTAGACGAGGTAGCAGACATCTATGTGATCTCCTACGATCAAAAGAGGAAGGCCATCATTAAAGGACTGCAAAGAAGCAAAGGATCACTTTGGATCAATCCATCTTGATTACCACGGAGGAGAACTTAATCAAAACTACAGATTCCCATGTGTGTAAACTAATCAGCGTAGGGAAATCCCTCTCATATGCCACCTAGGATAGAGCCAGGAGGGATGAAAAGGAATTGGTTGACACCCTAAAGGAGCTCAAACACCTGCGCCATCTTGTTGAATACTATAAGGGTGCTACGCAAATTGTTGTGTATCTGAAAGATGAGTTTGGTAGAGTTTACAATGAGTTCAAGAAGGAAAGGCACCTATTAATCTTGAATGTAGCCGAATTCCAGGAGGACACTCTCATGGAATTCATGACATGTAAGGGGATAGAGCGATGGTATGAGAAAGCGCAGCAGGCGGTAGAAAGGCTAGAGTACATTGAAGCAGTCTAGCAGGGTTGAGAGAAGGAAGAACATGGCATTCAGCTTATGGGTAAAAGCAATCTCAATCACATGAAGCGATCAGCCGAATACTAGGCTAAAATGTCTCAACACCCACACATAAATAAATCCAAGGACAATGGACTGGATGTCAGAAGCACTGGGATAAAATCAATAAAATAATGAATTACATCAGGCTACCCGAGTTCGGCACCCACAATAAGTATATCGACCTGAGCGAAGTGGTCAAGTTATATGTTGAACAGGACTCACTTTGGACCGAAGAGTTCGCAAAGATAACCGATGCAAGGCCAAAGAAAGTACAACAGTTCATAGAACATCCAATCAGAGCCCGAACCATGCTTCAGCAACTGAAATTTAGTTTAACAAAGTACCAGGAGCATGCAGCAGACATCAGGGGGATATACGCAACTCCAATGGAATAGCACAGATTTCTGTGGGCCAACACTTGTGAAAAGCTATTTATCAGTTGGTCTGAATATGAAAAGAGTCACCCTTTTCAAGAAACATCTCGGGTGGACTGCTGAAGAAACTGTTAGATGATAACGCCACATGGAAATTTTTGTTTGGTTCAAACTGTACTTAGTCGCTAATTTCGGTTGAATTTTATATTACAAATAGAGACATTGACCAATTAATCAAGGGTCGATGGTTGTTGTAAGAACTCTTTCTTTTTTTGGTTGTTAAGAATTATTTTGAGACTGTTATGAATAGAGAAGTCCTTATGGACCAAAGACAATATTTTTTCATCAAATGTGTATGATTGGACTTGGAGAATAACTACTTCATATCCTGTTCCATGAATGATGCAGTAAATGAGTAAGAGAAATCGATTATGTTGTCAATTTATCTGGTGCAATGTTTTGATGCTCTTTGCTTTAATGATGAAGATAAATCGTTGTGTTTTTATGTGATGAATGTTATGGTAGATGAATTATTTTTCTTACCGTGATCTTGATTACATATGTGTTTTCTTTGTGTTAATTAGTTTTTCTCAGACAGTAATTCGATGTTCATTTGGTTAATGTATTAGTATTAGGCCCTTTGGCATAGAATCATTTTCTACATGTTTGAGCAGAATGGGTTATCCCAAGCTCAACCTCTTCCTAGTAGTTGAAATTCAATCATGTTACTTGTCAAGTTGGATTATGCTAGCTTGTATCTCTCAAACTAGTCCCACCCAAGAGGGAAATAAAGAAAAGAACAGTCCTACCTGAAGGGAGACCCTTCACAAGAAAATGCAAAGCCCATCGATAAATTGGTTGGATCGCAAGATCGGGAGAACCATTCCATCTCAAATGTTGCAGTGGGATCTAGCTTTGTCCTCCTCTCTGAGGGGACATGAGAGAACATCGATCACCCTGTTATCACGCAATTTGTACTTGTTCCAAAGGGAAAGGCTAAAGGAAGGCAAATTGGCATAACAGGAGCTCGTCCTATCACTGTCACCTTAATAAGACACCTCTTTCTATTTAGGGATGATAGCCCAGGGGAGACGTCCCCAGTGACCTGGGGGTTTGAGAAGGCAAAGGTTAAAGTATCGAGAAAAGATATCCCTTCTCACAACTCACACTGATCAAAAATTCCCAAAGTTTTAGCAAATGAAGCAATGATGTGCTTGAGTGTACCTGCCCAGAACAAAGTAATAAGAAAACAATATCTTTTGCAAGTACAATTTGATGTTAGAGCTTCATAAAACCCTGGATTTGTTGATGAAAGCAATAAGTTGATGCAAGATGAAGCCAACATAAATTTTACAACAACAATGTCTACAATATGATAGCTTCACAATCAATGCCTTAATTAAGCTTCACAATGACCAAAAATGATAATCCAATAATAGCAATATACTAGCACTTGTCAAAAGCCAATGAGGCAATGTAAAAACCAACTTTTGCAATTGTTTTTAAGAGCTTTTACTGTTGTAATATATGGTTGTAGCTTACTTTTGTAACAGCAGCAGGAAGGTTAGTGAATTAGTCTAATATAGGGTTAGGAAAGGTTAGTAAATGGCTTGAGGTAAAAAAATTAAGTGTTGTTTCATCAATCAATCAAATGTAAGGTCTAGATCAGTGTCTTTAGGGCTAATGGAGTCACTTTTTGCAGCAGCGATGTTGAAGGAATAAAATGWTAATGCTTGAGCTAAGGAMAAAGAAGGATGATGGTTGAGGTATTGGTAATCCAATGCCTCAATCAACAAGCCTTAGAAGGAAAACGGATACTAGGAAGTAGGTAACCCTAGGCTCTAGCGGTTTTCCTTCTTCTTTAGCTCAAGCTTGAATTAAATAATGKCTTGATTAAGCAAATKATTCTAGAGTGATACAATGGTAGGGCTCTAGCACAATGCCTCAAGAGGTAGGGTTTATAGAACCATCTAGTAGGTGATAAGTTTTTAAAACAAGGACAATAACATGTGCTTGTTCTCCTAGGGTTTTAAGCTAGCAATTTAATAATCTTGAAAAAATGCAATGTAAATGTACTATAACCATTCAAAGTAAAGAAGAATTGCAGAAATTCACTTACATCCACCAAGAATAATCTAGCAATTAGCCTAATTGAAGACTTTCCAACAAGAAAATGCCAAAAAACACCAAATTTAGCCTCCTCCAAGAAGTGTGCCTAAAATGTCAGCCAATAACCCTTGAAAAGGGCGCAAATTTTAGACCTCACTTGTGAGTGAATGAATAATGAAAAAATACTAGGGGAAAAACACTTATTTATACAATCATAATGGCCTTTAATTACAAAATTACGTCAAAAAGACCGACATGACCAGTTTACATGAGAAAATCCAATTTTACATAAATTTGAAAAATAAAACCATAATTTGAGATCTTTAGGGTGACGTCAAGCCCCTCCTAGGGTGACGTTAGCCTCTCTGCTGGAACACTATCCCTCCAAGTGAAACGTTGGGGCTCAAAACACCTCAAGAGCTACCACACGTGCCAACCCAAATCGTCCTCAAGTTGGACACCTCAACTAGGTGACGTCGAGGCTCTGAATGATGATGTCAAGGGTCTTCAAGGGCCAACATCATGGTGGTAGGGAAAGACCCCCCTGGGTCCAGGCCTGTCAGGATGTCTCTGGTGGAATGTCGTCCTCTCTCTTCGATGCAAGCCTCTAGTATATGTATGCCCCTTGTTGGGGTCTCAGCATCCATCTAGTGGGCCTTTAGCCCTATGGAGGTTCGAGCTAATCATCTCCCCATGTGTACCTATCTGTTGGGCATTGTCCTACAGCAACAAGAAGTATTCCCTCCATGGTATCATAAGTCATAGGGATCATAGCAATGTCAATCACATATAGTAATCAAGTTATCTAAACATCTGCATAAAATCCCCCTTTCCCAGACAAGTGCTCAAAGACGTTATGCTATTCTACAAGCCAGGTTTGGAGAGGGTTTCAGGACGTCCTATTGGGTTGACTCCCTTTAGATGTGGGATGTTTCCAAGTGAAGACAAATCTAGGTCATGTAAGTGCATGAGATGGTATGGGGATGTTTGGGCAAAGGGTGCAGTGATGACAAGGAAATGTATGGCTTACCTATGGGTGCTTCTGAAGAGGGTGAGTTGTACCTTGTCAAGGATGCAAGTGTTTCCAAGCCCATCCAATGCATTTTTACCTTTTTTATCTTATTGTTTTTTATTTCAAGAGAATAGATGAGGAACACTTCCCTGGCATGGTGAACAGTGGTGACAGTGTTACCCACAAGCATTTCACGGAGATGAGAAGGTTGGATCATGATGAGACCCCCTTTCTCTTGGCTATGCTACCAAGAGCCACTACCCTGGCATGGTGACCATACGAATGGTAGTTTCATACTGCTACATGCCCATGGACCTAATAGGTTGGCTCATGATGAGACCCCCTATCCTCCAACTAGGTCTTGAGTTTATTTATTTTATGGGTCCCTCCTTTTCTTGTTGAGAATACTTTTATTGATTTCTCGGGGATCCCTGGGCGAAGCATCTGAAGGTTTTGTTATTTTGGCTTTTATCTCTTGCCAGCTACTTTTACCCTCTCGGCCTTTATCCCCTTCTTCCCACAAGGCAAGGTACAACCCTTTGCTATCTTGGCAAACCCAATGCTCTAACCAATTCAGGGGATGGATGAGAGGGAAGATGATGAAAAGTGATAAGTATGGTGGGAATGGAGGATGGCCTTTCATTAACTCACCCAATGGAAACTCACTCCTAAGGGAACCAACTTGCTAGGGAATTATGTCATCCCCCCCAGGTATGGACAAGTCAAAAGGCATAAAGTCCAAACAGAGGTCATAAAGCAAAAATAATTAAATGCACATATTCAATTTTTTTGAGAATCAGAGTGACACATACCATGATACTCGAACTCATCGCCTCATGGAGCAAGACCCATTGTTGTTGAAGGACCAGGTCGATGGTATGGATGTTGTTATTGCTGACAAGATGGAGGCACTGAAAAAGAAATATGGGCCCTCCAGGGCCAGGATCAAGTCAATATGGCTCTCGGTACTCCATGTCTAGGACCTTTGGGCCTCGAGACATAATCTCCTTAGTTATCCCTAGGCAAGGAGATAACATCTGGCTCCAAATCGAGGACATGTGCTCACCATAGAGAGCATAAGAACCTCAGCATCTCGGGTATGACTTGTGACCTGCTAGATCTCAACAAAATTGATCAGTAATCATTTGGGGTGGTGATATCCCCCCTAGATCATATATGATACAATGAAATAAAAGTAAGCAAACATATATACAAATGGAAATACAACTACTCTAGCATGAAATGCATATGGTATATACAATGAATGAAAAATGCCTACCTACT
The DNA here is from genome assembly GCA_010110895.2 of Picea sitchensis. Taxonomy (NCBI): domain Eukaryota; kingdom Viridiplantae; phylum Streptophyta; class Pinopsida; order Pinales; family Pinaceae; genus Picea; species Picea sitchensis. The sequence continues at coordinate 9,204 of SNQJ01S0163373.1, read as the reverse complement.
TACCTCTACTTACCTATTGGTTGAATGCTAGGTGTAGTCAAATAGCCAGTGAAACCATCCTAGCAATGTCTCACAATACCTTCCTCTGTGCTTCATCATAAACCAAAACAATGATAAGTCAAGCACAAAAATAACATGAGTTAGAAAATGTATTGTATCATCGAAAATCGTAAATTCTAGATCATGGAGGCAAGAGGGAGGAACAAAATCATGCCAATTCACACCTTTAGGAAAGTGCTCAATCCATCTCAGAAAGGGATCGTGAAAAATCAAAGTTTCAATAGGCTAACTCAAAGAGTTTGGAAGTTGGCTACCTTGGATGTCTTCACAATATTAGGTCTGGGAAGAAACTAGAAAGAACCTAGAGGATGACTGGAAATTTCTCAAGGGAAGGCTGAAAGACTGAGATAATAAACTTCTTTTAAAGGTATTCAACCTGCCCTTGGATTCTAAAAGAAGACTTTTCCCAGGATAAAACTCAAAACAAGGGACATGTTTCCCAACTACACCCTTAATGACATAGTGAGGTAAAGTAATCGAAGGGGGCTCGAGAACCTTGTCACTAGTACCCTGCTTTAGGAAAGTAATATCCTCGCTTCTATCAAGATCTGCGCACAATGGTGGTCGATAATCTTCTTCACAAGATAAATCCAAGTGCTCAAAGGAGTACTCATCGAAATATTCAAGGTATAACTGAAAATCATCAGGAGAAAATAGAACTAGGTCACCCTTGGAGATGTATGTAACTATATCATTTCCTTGTTTCCAGATGCCAAAATCATTATTAACCTCATATGATAGTTGTAGAGGCAAAACTTGGAAATGTCCTTCCATATCATAAATGGGACCCTCATTAGAACTAATCACATCCCACTTACATCTTCCAACATGTATGAACTCATCAATATTGTCAACAATGTTACTACCTTTATCATAACATGAAGGATTTAATGCATCCAAGAGCTCCTCTAGTACTTCTTCACTTTCCAAATCATAAAACAAAGCATCGTCAAAATATTGGAAAGGGAAATAACTTACTGTGTTCACTTTTTGTTGTGTAGGAGCATCGATGGCTTGGATGGCTTCATCAAATGGAAGAGGTTACAGTACATGATCACCAGGACTCATCTCTTAGTCTTCATCAGAAAAATAAGGAACTAGCTCTTCCAAGGGCTCATTTACGTCTTCACCTTCTGAATCATAGAACAAAGTGTCATCAAGAAACCTGAAAGGAAAATGACTCACCTCATTCTCTTCATCTTGTGCAAGAGAGATAGGATCTTTGAGAGCTTCATCAAATGGAGGAGAGTTTACTAGTGCTTCATCCTCATAATTCATTTTTTTGGTTAAATCTTCACTGCATTCTATTGAATCATGGGAAAAATATTGCTCCTCTTCAAGGGGTTGAAAATTTTATTCATAAATTCATCCTTCTATATTAGAGGATTCTTGGTATTGAGTATGGTACACGTCCCTAAGATCTTCCACAATCTCAATGGTGAGTCCTTCATTCTCTAGGGATACTACGAGCTTATTAAGGGCATCTTCATATGTCAGGCATTGTGGTTTCACAAACTAATAAACCTATTGATGAGTTATACGAAAGATGATATACCCCTATATTCGTAACAACTCTTAAACAAATCTTGCAAAAAAAGTGGCAGAGAAAGTATGAATAATTTTACCAGAACATCCTCCCCTCCCAATTATATCTCACTTATATACTTCAAGCGTTCTACAATATGAGAAATTGGGAGGCCTCCAAATCTTGGAGAGTTGTTTAACCATTTTGTATCCAAATAATGCAGGTATCCTTGAAAACTTTTGAAATTAATAGTCGAATACACTTGTTCCCAGGGCGTCATGATCCCATAACTTGGAAATATCACAGAATTGAGAATAAGGTGGCACTTTGGAAAAGATCAGTGGAGTTGCCAGATAATTTTCTTGAAACTATCAAAGGGATGAGGGGATCACCCTCAGTGGAGTCGCCAAGTAAGCTTTTTAAAGTAAAGGCTTTTGAGGAAAGGCTTAACGAAAAGTGTCATCTTTGAGGATAATTGACTTAGTGTTCCCCAGCAACGACGCAAAAATGTTATCGTGCAATTTGTACTTGTCCCAAAGGGAAAGGATAAAGGAAGAAAAATTGACGTAACAGGAGTTCGTCCTATCATTGTCACCTTAATAATACACCTCTTTCTATTTAGGGATGATAGCCTAGGGGAGACGTCCCCAATGACCTGGGGGTTTGAGAAGGCAAAGGTTAAAGTATCGAGAAAAGATATACCTTCTCACAAGTCACACTGGTCAAAAAGTCCCAAAGTTTTAGCAAATGAAGCAATGGTGTGCTTGAGTGTACTTGCCCAAAACAAAGCAACAAGAAAACAATATTTTTTGCAAGTACAATTTGATGTTAGTGCTTCATAAAACCTTGGATTTGTTGATGAAAGAAATAAGTTGATGCAAGATGAAAAAAACATGAATTTTACAACAGCAATGTATACATGATGATAGCTTCACAATCAATGCCTTAATTAAGCTTCACAATGACCAAAAATGATAATCCAATAATAGAAATATACTAGCACTTGTCAAAATCCAATGAGGCAATGTAAAAATCAACTTTTGCAATTGATTTTAAGAGATTTTACCGTTGTAATATATGGTTGTATCTTACTTTTGTAACAGCAGCAAAAAGGTTAGTGAATTAGTCTAATCTAGGGTTAGGAAAGATTAGTAAATGGCTTGAGGTAAAAAAATTACGTGGTGTTTCATCAATCAATCAAATGTAAGGTATAGATCAGTGTCTTTAGGGCTAATGGAGTCACTTTTTGCAGCAGCAATCTTGAAGGAATAAAATGATAATGTATAAACTAAGGACAAAGAAGGATGATGGTTGAGGTTTTGGTAACCCAAGGCCTCAATCAACAATTCTTAGAAGGAAAACGTCTACTAGGAAGTAGGTAACCCTAGGCCCTAGCGGTTTTCCTTCTTATTTAGCTCAAGCTTGAATTAAATAATGGCTTCATGAAGAAAATGATGCTAGAGTGATACAATGGTAGGGCTCTAGCACAATGCCTCAAGAGGTAGGGTTTCTAGCACAATCTAGTAGGTGAAAAGTTGTTAACACAAGAACAATAACATGTGCTTGTTCTCCTAGGGTTTTAAGCTAGTAATTTCATAATCTTGGAAAATGCAAAGTAAATGTACTATAACCATTCAAAATAAAGAAGAATTGCAAAAATTCACTTACATCCACCAAGAATAATCTAGCAATTATCCTAGTTGAAGACTTTCCACCGAGAAAATGCCAAAAAAACACCAAATTTAGCCTCCTCCAAGAAGTGCACCTAAAATTTCAGCCAATAACCCTTGAATAGGGCACAAATTTCATTCCTCACTTGTGAGTGAATGAATCATGAAAAAATACAAGGGGGAAAACCCTTATTTATACAATCATAATGACCTTTAATTACAAAATTAGGTCAAAAGGCCGACATGGACAGTTTACATGAGAAAATCCAATTTTACATAAATTTGATAAATAAAACCATAATTTGAGCATTTTAGGGTGACATTAGCCTCTCTGCTGGAACATTATCCCTCTAAGTGAAACGTTGGGACTCAAAACCCCTCAGGAGTTTCCACATGTGCCAACCCAAACTGTCCTCAAGATGAACACCTCAACTAGGTGACATCAAGGCTCTGAATGATGACGTTAAGGGCCTTCAAGGGACAACATCATCGTGGGAGGGAAAGACCCCCCTGGATCTAGGCCTACCAGGATGTCTCTGGTGAAACATCCTCCTCTCTCTCTCTGGTGCAAGACTCTAGTATATGTTTTCCCCTTGCTAGGGTCTCAGCATCCATCTGGTGGGCCTTTAGCCCTATGGAGGTTTGAGCTAATAATATCCCCATGTGTACCTATATGTCAAGCATGGTCCTGCACCAACAATAAGTACACCCTCCATGGGCTCATAAGTCATAGGGATCATAGAAATTTCAATCACATCTAATAATCAAGTTATCTAAACATGTGCATAAAACCCCCCTTTCCCAGACACGTGCTCAAAGACGTTATGTTATTCTACAAGCTAGGTTTGGATAGGGTTTTAGGACTTCCTATTGGGTTGACTCTCTTTATATGTGGGATGTTTCCAGGTGAAGACCAATCTAAGTCATGTAAGTGCATGAGATGGTATGGGGATGTTTGGGCAATGGGTGCGGTGATGACAAGGAAATGTACGGCTTACCTGTGGGTGCCTCTGAAGAACGTGAGTTGCACCTTGTCATGGATGCAAGTGTTTCCATGCCCATTCAATGCCTTTTTACATTTTGTATCTTATTGTTTTTTCTTTCAAGAGAATAGTTGGGGGACACTGCCCTGGTGTGGTGACCAGTGGTGACAGTGTTACCCACAAGCATTTCATGGAGATGAAAAGGTTTTCTTGTGATTAGACCGCATTTATGATGGCTATGCTACCAAGAGCTACTACCCTGGCGTGGTGATCAACTGAATGGTGGTGTCATACCTCTACATGCCCATGGACCTAATAGGTTGGCTCGTGAGTTTATTTATTTTATGGGTCCCTCATTTTCTTGCTGAGAAGCCTTTTATTACTTTCTCAGGGATCCCTGGGCGAAGCATCTGAAGTTTTTGTTATTTTGATTTTTATCTCCAGCTACTTTTACCCTCTGGGCCTTTAGCCCCTTCTTCCCACAAGGCAAGGTACAACCCTTTGTTAGCTTCGAAAACCCAATGCCCGAACCAATGCAGGGGATGGATGAGATATAAGATGATGAAAAGTGATAAGTATGGTGGGAATAGATGGTGGCCTTTCATGAACCCACCCAATGGTAACTCACTCCTAATGGAACCAACTTTCTAGGGCATTTTGTCATCCCCGCAGATATGGACAAGCCAAAAGTCATAAAGTCCAAGCACAAGATCATGAAGCAAAAAGAATTAAATGCACATATTCAAATGTTTTGAGAATCAAAGTGACACATACCATGATACCCAAAATCATCACCTCATGGAGAAAGACTCACTAATGTTGAAGGACTGGATTGATGGGATGGATGATGTTGTTGTTGATAGGATGGATGCATTGAAGAAGAAATATGGGCCCTCCAGGGCCAAGCTCAATTCAATATGGCTCTCGGTACTCCATGTCTAGGACATGTGGGCCTCGAGAAATAATCTCCTTAGTTATCCCTAGGCTAGGGGATAACACACCCAAATATGCGCAGGTGCTCAAAATTAGGCCTACTCTCGTTGAAGGCCTCCTCAAGAATCTTCCTCCACAAATCTCTATGGGGAATCTCGTTCTGCAGATAAATTGTAGTACTACAAGCCTTTGCCCACAAGTAGAATGGAAGTACTTGATCGTGCAGCATACTCCTCGATGCACCCAATATGGCCTTGTTCTTCCTTGTTGCAACCCCATTATGTTGCAGGTTGTAAGGAATGATCAACTACCTTCTAATACCATGCTCGGTATAGAACTCTGCAAACTCGGTGGAGGTATACTCACCTCTATTATATGACCGTAAGACCTTGATCTTCTTTCATGTTTGGTTCTCCACAAGAGCTTTGAACTCTTGGAACCTCTTGAATAACTCACTCTTGATCTTCAAGGAAAATATTCTTTCTGGAGTGGTCATCAATTAAATTAACATAATACACCCGACCACACAAGGAAACACATGACATGGGCCCACACACATCTGTGTGTATCAAATCTAGTACCCCAGTTGATCTACTGTCACTATTGGGAAAACCAGTCGTGGTGTACTTCCCAAGAGAACACCCTTTGCACACATCCTAATGCTCAACGTTGAACTATGGCATACCCATCACAATATCTCTCAACAATATCAGAGCTCCATGATGCATATGAGCCATCCTATGATGCCACAACTCACACAATTGATTGTTGTTTCTCCTACTCATCAAAGCATACAAGGGTTGGAAAAGTAATATATACAGGTTCCCCTCTCTCGTCCCAACCACTCTGTCAAAAGTGACATTGGACCCCTTAAGGTGAATGAGGACCTCTATCCATATGAAGGACACCTCAATCCCCCTATCCTGGATGGAGGAAACTGAAATAAGATTCCTCCTCAACCACGGGACATATAATACATCCCTGAACACCATGGGTGGCATACACTCCCCCTGAAATAATAGTGTGTCACACCTGACCACCTTGACAATGGTGTCGTCTCCAAGCATTATCTCCAACTTGATCTCTGGATCTCTGAGATCAGAGAAGTGACCTCTCACACCTAACATGTGACTCGATGCTCCACTATCAACATACCAAATGATGGATGGCATCTCAGTTGTCAAACAACAAACTATCAAGGAGAACTCCCTCTCAAATTGGATAGCAAACTTCTCCTTCTCTACTATCACTGCAATACCACCCAACTTCTTCTTCTTCTTCTTCTTCTTATTGGGACATTTTCTAGCATAGTGCCCCAATTGGTTACAAGAAAAGCATCTCACTTTGCTCATATCCCTCTGTTTCTCACCATGTCTCATATGTTGTTTCTTGGCCCCACCTTTGGGACACTGCTTGGTCTTCTTATTTCCCTTAGCCACAAGAGAAAGATCACCTTAATCACCACACTCACCTTGCTACTGACTAGAAGATCCAAAGCCATATCTAAGCTCCTCCTGCACAAAGTCATCCCAGAGCCTCTCCCAACTAGGCATATGCTCTCTACCATGATGCCTCACACAAAACTCTCCCAATGTTTGGAAAATCCATTTAAGGTTGTCCTCACCAACTCTAAGGGATCAACGTTTGGGCAAATCTAATAAAATATCATGAGGAATGAGGTAATTGGATCTATATTCATCATCTTGGTGCCCCTTAGCTTCTCCTGGAGTACCATCTTTCGGTTCTGGTTAGGACTCTGGTAAAGACCATATAATTATTGCCACATCTGAAATGCAAACTCTTTACCAAAAAAATGAGGTGCGACATGGTCCTTGACCGCATTAAGGATAGTCCTCTTGGCCCTGATGTTCCTCATCTGGAACTCATCCATGAGCATTGCATCTGTAGGAGCTATTATGGGATTCTCCACAATGTCCCATAGCTCTCCCTCATCCAGAATCAAGACTATCCTGGCCTTCCACGGGGACCAATTGCTTGCCCCCGCAATCCTATCATCTACCCTAAAACCTACCACAAACATTGTTTCCATCTGATGCTAAAACTGATACACTCTAACCAAGTAAAATTGAGCAAAAATTGAACAACACAACAAAGCCTCCAACACACAAAACTCAAGTGTGAAAATGAAGCTTCCACACAAGTGAAGAAATCTGCCAACTATTTGCTCCAAAAATCAGCCACTCACTTGCCCTTAGGCTCTAATACCATGAAGAAATCTGAGGTTCCTAAGGCTGCCCAACAGGCATGTCAAATGACCTCTTGTTGGGCACGAAGTTCAAGGTCATTTCAAATTGTTTGCTCATTGTTTTTAGGAATGTTTTCTCGTTGTCCAAAACAGCCACCATAACTGAACTTTACCCACTCTGAAATATTCCTTTAAGATTTGATTTGATGCTCTTTGGTGCCTCTTATTATAAGGTTTAATGATGTACAGTTTTGTTTTCCAAGTTATCCTTCTTTAACATGCATTAAACATCAAATACACCTCTAGAATCTTTAAGAATTACAAGTTGAAACTACTAAGAAAACCATGACAAATGAACCCATTTTTTTGGTCAACATGACCATGGAAAAAGCCCCATGGGGAAAACCAGTAAGATATATATATATGGGTATCTAAAAGAAAATGCTACAACAAGTAAATGCACAAGGAACCTGATACAATACAAGCTTATTCTCAAGCTTGCAATGGAGTCCCTCTAACTTGTGCATGCAAGCCTTTGAACAAAGTGCCCTTTGCCTTGGGCACCCTCTTCACTTTGCCATGTATTTGCTTTCTTGATAGTGGTGTAGCCTTGCGCCCTTGCCTTGGAGAATTCGCCCAATGTGATGGTGTGCCCTGTTGGAAAATTCGATGAGCAGGCAGCATAATCTTGTCATTGATGGCAAGTACAACATTGAAGATGACAGGCAAACAGAAGACAAGTTCAGAGAGGTGAATGATCGAAAGCAGTGAGTGCACGCAGCGAGAGCCGTTAGATTTGGTGCAGAGTTGCCGACAGCCGTCGGATCGGCGGAAGTTGCACGGAGGATAAGTTCCCATGAACAAGAGGAGAGGCTTCATCGGAGAATCGTGAATCGGAGTTTCACGAGTCTCGTGCACAATTACAACAAAAACTACGAAATCATGATATGCGATTTCGCGATTTGATCTCAGTCGTTAAAGAAAGCATGAGATATGGACCATTGATTTTCTTCATCGGAGAATCGAGGATCGGGATTTTATAATGTCCAATTCACTTGACATCGAAAACTCCGAAATCGCAATATGCGATTTCGCGATTTGATCGTAGTCGTTAAAGAAACATGTGACCTAGACCGTTGATCCAACTCACGACAGTAGACCACGTCAGCTAGGGACACGTGGCACAACCAGGGAATGCCAGGTGTCAGGCAGATTCAACACTTCAGGCACATGTAAGTCACGAATCAGAGTGACACGTGGCAGGATCTAACATGTGTCAAACCACGTGTGACGTCAGCAGAGGCATCGGCGATTGGGACTTTGAAATGACAAAGTCACTTGACATTGAAAGTCTCAAAATCCCGGAGGGATCGGGACCGTCCATCTGAGGGACAGGTGTCGAAGATCAAAGCGTCGTCGGCATTTTGTTCATCGGGAAATCGGGGATCCCGTTGAAAAGAGTTTTGTGCAAGTCAGAATCGCGATCCGCGAAACCCCGATGAGTGGGGGCCAGCTGTCAGCACAGCAGAGAAGGAGGACGGAGGCGTAGTGGAGGCCAGCTGTCATCGTAACGAAGCATCGAGATTTGGACGATCGGGTTTTGGTATTGACAAGAACATTCAACATCAAACATCGCGAAATCGCGATACGCGATTTCTCGATAAGGCATATAGATTGTGGTCCACCCAGGAGTCAGTGGAGGATAGGTGTAAGGAGTACAGAGGAAGTTGGGAATCGACATATCGCGGGTCCAAGGGGCGTATGCACATTGTCATCGAAAACCCCGAAACCCCGACGAGATGTATGGTGGCGGTCACGTGATAGCTG
>SNQJ01S0163371.1:0-13504 GCA_010110895.2 Picea sitchensis | reverse complement strand
AAGTTAAGTCTAAAGGGTCATTTTCTGCGTATAAGTTTAGAGCCCTAGCTTATTAGTCCGTAGGGTAGAAATACCCAACAACAGTAAGGTGCATGAGCCTTAATGCTTCGCACGCAGAGGAAAGAGAACCTATCAAGGTTTGAGACTTGAGATTTACGAAGCCCGAAGAGTCGAAAATCCGAAGTGAAATATTAGTCGATCGATCATCCGAAGAGGACCTTAGTCGTTGGATCGACCAAGTGAATTTGAGTCGTTGGATATCGTAAGCTCAGGAGGAGGAAAGCTTGAAACTTGAGATTCACAAAGGATGAAGAGCGAGAGAGCCAAAGCGAATCTGGACCATTAGATCTAGAAAGGTACGTGTCAGTGGGTTGTCAGATCCAGAGGAAGGAAAAGGTGAAAGGTTGAAACATTCGAAACCCGAATAACTGAAGAGACGAGAGTCGTCGATCTGCAAGGGGACACTTGTCAACATATCGTGAGCTCCGGGTAAAGTGTAGAGGGATTTCAGTTGAGATATGAGATTGTCGAATCCCAAAGATCCTACGTAAATCGGGACCACCAGATCTAGAGGAGACGCGTGAATCCGTGGACTCCGAGTAAAGTCCCGAAGTGAATTGTATCCATCGAACCAGGAGGACACACATCATTGGATTATGGCCTTCGGATAAAAGGCATTGGGAAGAAGGGTGAAGTTTGATATTTGAGATCTCAGAAGTCTGAATACTTGAAGGAGATCTTGATCGTCAATCGAGAAGGGGGTCACATGATCGTTGATCTGATTTGAAAGGTCAAACACTTGAAGTTAAGGTAGGAATGTTGATTGGAGGATAGGTGTTCATAGATCGTCAACTCTGAGAGGTTGATGTACAAAATAAAGAAGGGTTTGAGATTTTAAAACCTTGAAGTTTGGAATCTCGAAGAGATCTCGACCATTGATCGAGAAGGGGCACATCTGGTCCATGGACTTAAAATGCGCAGATTTGAACCGTCAGTCCAAACAGTATCGTCAAGATCGCAAGATCGATGATCCTGTAGCATTTCGGGGGTAGGAGTTGCACAAAATTTAAAACGTTAAGGGTTGGCCGTAATCGCATGGTCATCTGAAGTCACCGCCCAAGGTCACATCGAGAGGGGACTTATCAAAAAAAGAGATAACACCTAGTACTCTGAGATTTCACAGGAGATCGAAAGGGAAGGTTGTGAGTGCTCTCAGACCTGCACCAAGGAGCCGAAAGGGCCTGTGTTTAGATACAAAAGTATACCATTAAGGTTTTAGAGGGTCATTTGACTCAAGAATCGAAGATCCTTGACAAAGAGGTCATGTATCCCTACGAGGGAGTAGGGGGGATGCATCAAGAAACATGAAAAAACCAACCTAAGCATGTCTTTTATATGAAAAATAGCAGTATTTTCAAAGTTTAAAAAAAAGTATGATTTTAAAAATGAAAACATGTTCAAGATTAAAATCGAGTATCTATGATTCTAGGAGCTTTGGACTTGGGACGAAGTTTCCCAAATATAAATCTTTAAATTAAAATTGTATTAAATTAAAATGTAAATATTTTTATTCTATTATTACAAATACATAATTTATTACTAATACTTTTATTATATTTATTTAAAATATCACTATAAAACAAAGACTAATCTACACTAGATATTATTTTAAAATTTATTTAAGTAAAAAAACTTAATACTCGCTTTATAGTTGTGGATATGAATTTTTTTTAATGCATGTATATTTTCCTTCAAGCCCAGGCTAAACATGAAAGTGGAATAAATCAATACCCTATCCATGGTAAGCATTTTCTCCTTGTTGCTATCAACCAACCATGTCATTGACTTTTATTCTATTTTTCATCATACACTAATAGTACTATTTATCTTTTTCTAAACATAACAAGAATAATGCTTCAAATTTACAAAGATGTTTGAAGTTTATAAATGTAAAGTTTAATTTTAAAAAGATGTTAAAATTTTATATATGTATTTTCTTTTGTGTTTCTCATTTTCAAATAGGAGCAATAGGAGCAACTTTAGTTATACTGGACTAACACTGTTCTCGTTTGATGTTCAATTTGATTCAAATAAGATTTAAAATGTATCATTATTTCGATACCTTGTAATCTAAAATATCATTATAATCTAAAATATATTTTATATTTTTTAATATACAATTTGGGGGAAACTTCTACTCATTCCAAACACTCATATCTACATTCTCAAGATTCCCACATTCTGAAAACTACTACAACATAAATTAAAAAAAATAAAAAATTTAGAAAAAAATAAATTAAAACATATTTATTATAATTACTAACAAAGATACTATGCTCTACTACAAAATATACTTTATAAATCTTAGTATATTATACAACAACTTTCTCATAAATATCCAAAATATACTTAATAACATATATATTAATAACTAAGATACTATGCTATACTACAAATATACTTTACAAATACAACCGTTATCTCATACATATCCAAAATACACTTAATAACATATATATATTACTAACGAAGATATAATATTATGCTACAAATATACTTTATAAACCTTATTATCTCATACATATCCTAAATACACTTAATAAAATATATATTACATAACTAGTGGAAGACACATTTGGAACGACCGTTATCATTTGCTTGTATGGTAATGACCATGAACACATTCAAATCCACCCCTCATACATATGGCGGTGGCACTAGAAATTCCCATCCCCGTCGTTATCCCACTCAATCTATTAAAAATACTTGATTATGATTATTAGTGAAACAAGTTATGACAATTTGTTCAATGGATATTTATTATTCCCTGCCAATAGTAATCGGTAGAGTTTGATCATCTATTAATTTCGTTGACTCTTTAACTTTTACTTAAAGCTAAAGTTTTGGAAATTACTTATTAAAATTAATTTTATAAAAAACTAATTTTTTTTTTATATTTTTAAATTTATAAATATTCAAAATTTCTTGGATAAAATGTTTTGATGTGACTTATTTACTCTTGGTGGAGAACCAAATATTATTAGTATTTATCAGTGTTTAAAAAATCATTTAAAAAAAAAAACAAAAAAAAATTGAAATTTAACACATATCTTAATTAATTCCTACAAAGTGACATATTTTTTTTTTAAATAAAAAGTGGAACCTGCTATATTAGATAGACAAAAACAACTTTTACAGAGTATACAAAAGAGTAGGTCTGAAATCACCCAAAATGCTGCCGATTATCGGAAACCAGCATAGGTGGAGGGCGAGTAGCAGTAGCATGATAGAACATACAAACATAGTGGCATCTGTCCTGCCCGGAGGAAACCAGGATAGATGTCTATGGTCTAAATACACATAAAACAGTAACATAAAAAGCTAGGAACCAAGAGAACATAAAAACCTAGGTGCCAGGTGACCTGTCATCCTCGCCCGTCTGTCGTGTGGACCCAGCCAGGATGGCGAAAGCTTGCGCGTAGAGGGGGCATTTCTGCTTAGCTGGCGCGTTGGAGAATGCATCAAGGAGCATGTCTATGTGCTGGCCCATGAGGAGGGCCCGATGCTCCAGGTCAGACAAGTGGCCACGAAGGTCAAATATTAGAGCCAGGTGCTCTTCCCAGATGAATGAACCATGCATGCTGCCACCCACGTTCACCGCCGCTCCAGAACCCGCGTCGAACACCCTTTGCTCCGCATCAGCCTCTGCACACTTCATGCCTGCTTCGTTCACCTGAATGTTATGGCAGCTGCAATTGTCGTCACCAGGCCAGGGGATTTCTTCCACAATACAACCGGGGGTATCGTCTACCAGTGTCGAAGTGGGTCTGCATTCCTCCCAATGGGTCGCCGTGGTGGTTCGGGTTTTCTCGATAATCGATAGGTCCTCCATGAACGGGTCTTGCACCACTATGCAGGGGGGAAACTCCTCCTCAATACCAGCTTCCTGCAGTGCTCCCGACGTATTAGCCTTAACGTCTCGGCTGCATCCCGCTCCAGACTCGACAATGGTGGAAAGTCACGCCATCTTCTCTGCCCTGACTTTCTTCCGAAGAATGGATGCTGCCAGAGCCAAGGCGCGTTTCAGTTGCTCCTTTTGATGTCGCTGCGCCTTGTGCGCCTCCCAGGCTGCGCCACGGCGAGGTCTACCTCTCTTTCGAGCCATGGTGAAGGAACATAACAATTGCAAGTGAAGGCAGATGAGCCGGGACGAGATCAGTTGCAAGTGCGAAGCACGAGAAAGCCAGCTCTGTCTTGAAACGCTCAGAAAGAAATACAACGAGAAGAAAGAATGTTGGGGCATGATGAATGTTGGACCGCACCAGAGCGTCCAAGCGATATGCAAAGTCGAGGCAGGTTCAGTCCCGCTCTGTCCGGGCAAATTGAAAACCAGATAATCAGGAGCCGAGATCACTCGCCCACACTTAACCCTTGCCATCTCGGGAACACTGAGGTCGTAAATGATCACGCGAGGGAGAGGTCCCTCCGTCCTGCAACTACAGCTATGGCTGTCCCCCATCGTTAATACAGACTCGTGGGTGGCAGCCATCGGCATTTATGCCTAGGCTGAGTGCAAGTCCACCTATGTCCATTGAACTACATGTCACCCCATCTGGGGCACAAAGTGACATATTTTAATACAGTGCAATGATTTAGTTAATACATTGGAGTCAGAATCCATGTCATTGCTAACCACGAACCTTCATTGCATCACACGCATGTTTCCACGAACTTACACTGCATCACAATTGGCAGTGTAAATTTGTGCAATAAGTCAGAGCGTACAAACCCTTAGCGATATTGTTCTCTCTATCCATGATCTGGTAATTGAAATAAGTTTTAAAAACAAAGGTGGAAACAAGATATTTGATTTATCTCTGCAGTGTTTGTTTACAACTCCAACTTGTGGCCTTGGTGAAAAGATTGGTCACAGACTCCATTATCTCAAGAATCAATCACTTAAAAGATATTATACTATCTTTATTTTAACTTTCTATTAATATTTTTATATTCTCGAGGACATAATTTTTACGTGTAAAAGAGAAGAACCACTAGTAACAATCCAACATTTTTCTTTGTGTTTAAAAGAACCCATCCCGATTTGTTTAAAAGGAGATAGAGTGGGTCTAAAGTATGCCATATTGGGTACCTGACACCCAAAGAATCATATCTGAGTTTGAAAGAATCCATTACATTAAAGAATCAAATGCAACTCAATTATTTATGATTTGTAGCTTTGCCTTTGTAAATGCAATGCAATTGAGAAGGGTTCTTTTGCTAACATGAGTAATATTAGTAGGTAAAGTAAAGATAAATAAGACAAAGTTGTTTTTTTTGCTTATGATAATTATGACCTTTTATGTAATTGAGATAAAAGAAGTTATCAAATATTTTATAGAGGGTTCCCTTTTTGTAATGAAGTTATAAGGTGGTTGTAAATGTGTTATAAGGAGTCCAACAAATTGCATTTGCAAAATTGTATTTGGTGTTATTGTTTAAGTTGTAGACCTACCTGAAATTGAATAAGTGGGTCTTAGGATGTTAGGATTTGTATGTGATTGTCTTAGTCACTTCTTAAGTCTTACAACTCCTCATAATGAAGAGATTTGAAGAAATATTTACGCTATTACGCTCCTTAATCAACTCAAATCTGAAATCTACAATTTCAATTAACAAAATCATTCTTAGTGAAGTGCTCACATGTTTAGAAGTTATGCATAAGAAGATTGATATTTCAAACTTGAAAACGAAATGTTATCTGATGAGTTAAATCTCCTTCGACAACAACAATGTGATTTCAAGAAACAAAATGACATCAATGATTAAAATAATGAAGACGCTCAGTTCACTGGTGATGACATTCATAAACATGAAGATGAGTTGGATGAAGTCCCTATGTTAGAAAAAGTTTCGGATAAATGTGACAAAGAAATTAGAATTGTTCGACCATGGGAAGAATTACGCTTTAAATGCAATCGATATGGACTAGGATATGAAAAGGATGCTCACAACATTTTTCATATTCCTAATTATTGTGAACATGTTGACTTTGGGAGTGGAGGTTTTTTGAATGCTGATAAAAAGACAAAGCTTGAGGATATTAATAAGGAACAGGTACAAGATATTGTTGTTGATGATGTTGCTACAGATATTCTAGATTTGTATGATCATGATAATCGGTCGGATAAAGAACCCATATAGTGCAAACACTGTCACTGGTTTGGCCATGATAGCTCAAATTGTTTTGATCTTCACCCATGTAGATTTTGTGTAAAGACAAATCACCTCTTAGTAAGGTGTCAGGAGAGAAAGCAAAAACATATTCATTTTGAATGGTTAGGGAATTGGCGTTGCATTTTGGAAGTCAATTTATTATATCATTCTTATCGACGGATTTATACACAAGTACAATCGTACTTGATTGGATATATTTCTACAATTCATGGACATGAAAGTTTTTCATGATTGGATGATATAGGGTATGATAGGGGGTTAGTTGATGTAGTCTTCTGAGTTGAAGATCGAGTCTTTAGAATCCATCGAAAGATGGTTTGATTACCCTTTTCCACTTTCAAAGGGGGTATATCTCATTATCTAGAATTCTCACTTTTTAGTTGATAGGGGGGGAATTAGTGAGAAATGTCGGAATTCAAGTTTCAAAGTCTACCTTTGATTTGAATTTCATTCAGGACTTGTCTCTGACCTGCATTTTGGATTTGTGTTTATTCAGAATATGATTGTGTGTTTGTTTAGAATATGATTGTAATTAGCTGCATGATCGGTTGTACCCGACACCCCTGATTTTTTGGTCCAAGTTGTAAGTCTTTCCATAGGCTGTTGTATTCTCCATCTATTTAGTAAGTCATGCTGAGATAGGAAGCTATATTCGTCTTTTCCATAGAGAGGACATTGTGTCAAGTTGTGGCATGCACCACTGTGTTGCTTGATGGCGTATCAAAGACATTGAATCTTTGACTAAGGGGGGGGAATATGAGATAGTAATCTTAGACTGAGGGACCAAAGTATGTGAATAGATGATCAAGTATGCAACCTAATTCCTAGTATGCAGTCTTGTTCCTGAACATATTGTTGTTCATATGGTTTTTGGTAATCCTAAAACCATTAGTTTAGTATAAGTCTTCATCTTCTGCTATTTTGTTTTAGGGTTCAGAGAGCATCTTCAACCAACCCTCTGAATATTCACTTGACACATTGTTGATTGTCAAGTAGTGGCAGTTTTTTAGGCAAGAACAAACTTATGTTTAAGGGGGGATGTTAAAAACTCTAATCATATCTCGTTGGTTTATGGTCTTTTTGTATTATATATGTACGTCTATGTACATGATTATTTTCTCATTAATGATTAAAGAGTATGCCCTTTTTGCCAATATTCTATTTATCTCTATTCATCATGGTTTCTTGATTGCTTTAGTTATTTCCATTATGTTTCTACATTTTTCTTCATTGTGAATCTAACACCAAAAACTAGATATGCTTCGTTCACCTCTTTTATGAATAATACTCATTATGAATCTAACACCAGAATCTAGATATGTTTTGTTCACCTCTTTGATGGATAATCCTAGAATTACTTCGCCTATTTCTACAGTGCAATGTCGAAGGAAGTTGGAAATGAAGGTGTTCTCCGCATCGGAGTAGCCAGTCATAGCTCAACCACTAACCTCATGGGTATTTAGAAATGATCTAAAATACCCTCTATTTCCTATTTGACTTTTTGTAGTTTATATTTCATCTAATATTGCTCATAACTTACCGTTTCTTGCAGTTTCCAAATGTCCCACTATATTTTTTTCTCTGGTGTTGATGGTTCCATGATTCATTCATACTGAGACAAGTGACTTTGAACTGTAACCAAGATGGATTTTCTCTTGTGTTAGAATCCACCCTGAGAACTTGGAAAATGAGAGAAATTTTAGATGGATATCTGAGAATTGGAAATTACAAATTTTCCAATTTCCAATGGGTCGAAGCTGGAAAAAGTCTCGAATAATATCAATGAAGATGCCACGCCATGTTGCAAAAGAATAGAGAACAAGTGTTGGACATGAAAATTTTACAAACAAAAGAACAAAGAAGAAGTGTTGGACATGGAAAGTTTACAAATCTAATGTCATTCCACATTTAATTTCTGGCAGAGAGGGTAAAAAATAAATCTAATTCCATTCAACATTTAATTTTTAGCTAGCAGGTAGTAAATCTAATTCCGTTCAACATTTAATTTTTGGCTAGCAGGTAATGTGTGGCAACTAGAAAGTAGTGTAAGAGAAAGTATCGATGTTGAAATCCCGACAAGTTGACCAAAGGATTCATAGGATTTTGTTAATCACTTGGAAAAAAAAATTGATAGCTCTACGAAGGGTTTTTCTCCACATTTTGTTGAAATACAACTCAAATTTGTAGTTCTTGAATGCTCCTACTGTTATCATATAGATCGGTAGGTGCGGAAACAAACAAATCTCCCTAGATCCACTTGGATCTAGAACAAAATAGGACAGGACACGACTCTTTCCCTAAGTTGTAGTCATTGAATCTACTAAAGAGAAGGAACAAGTGGCATACCTTGATATCACTTCCTTATGTCTCTATTGTTCCTGCTTCACTCTGGTGCTCTCGTGAAGTCAAGTCCAAGACAATACAATCCAACCAAAGTGAAGATAGCAAAGTATATTCAATGTCAACTTATGCATATGATCAAGGAGTTACACAGTAAAGTAAGAGTGAATTTATGGGAAAGTGACATGTCATTGTATTATATTAATTGAAAGTAGAAGATACAACCTGACCGCCTTGATGTTGTCAGCTTCCTTTCAGTGACCCTTGGTTCCAACACACACACTTTCTCTGTACTTGCATGAAGAAGATCCAATTCCTCTTGATAGACCAAATATAGTCTTCAAGCTTCTGTCCAAGCAGGGTTCTTCACACAATTCTTTCACCAATTCTTCATTCAATATTGCTTAACCTTATCCATGAGAAACCTTTCAATATATAGGAGAAGGAGAGATGGTTACATGGATGAGGATGATCCCACCAAATCTGATAAGTCAGTAGAATGACAACCATACAAATGCTAACTCATTTTCTAGAATATCCCCTTCTAAAACCTTCGTGACCTCTTCTTCTTTCCAAACTTAAAAATAGGTTCGCACCCTATGTATGGAGCAGACTGCGAGAAGTTCTCACCCTAAGTGTGGGTGGTCTGTGAGAATGAAGGATTCTCGCACCCTATCCCATAGGCAACCTGCAAACTCATCTTAAATATATGTTTTTGGAAGAAGGCAAAAGTCGGTTTTCTCAGGCAAAAAGTCCTTGTTGGGAGATTGAATAAATCACTGTTGAGACAGCACCAGAGTGACCTAAATCATGTGTAACAGAATTCCCCCAAAAGTATGGGGTCAGAATCTGTGACAGCCGAAATACTTTGTAAACTGTGTGTGTGTGTCAGAAACTAGGAGTGCACCTAATCGAAAACCTGCAAACAACCAAGCATCTACAGAATACAATACCAGTTCTTAGGTAGGCATTCACATACTCAGATCACAGACGGATGACGTCATGAATGTAGGTCATGGCCATCAATCATACACCATGGATCCATGCCATCAAAACACTGCATAGCCACCAGGAATACACTGTCGATCTATGCGAGAAGACTTAAATTAAGATGACATAGCCACGTGAATTACAAAGTGTATCTATGTGCCGATGCAAATCATACATAATCCATCACAGCCTGGATCAAAAAAGATGAGACCCAAGGTCTTTTAATCCGTCACCTGAAAGTACGAATCTAGCCATGTGATTACATGTGTTGAAGTCGAACATGGTAGAAACCACTTGATTACCGGTCATTGATGAAAACCATCAACAAGTGTGAGGGAAATCACCATTGATGTCAATGACTCCCAAGGTACTGAAGTACAATCCGAATGAATTCGAATGAATGAGTTGAAGTTGAGCATCTGGCAGAATCTCTCGATCAAGGATCAATGATGTGAAACCCCTGTCGAAAATGAAGAGACCTGCCATTAAGGCATGCAGGCTCTAAGTTACTAAATAATTTCTAAGTCTTGTTTTTGGATAATGAGTTGAAGTCAACGGAACAAGAGTCATCACAGGAGGGCCTTGATGTATCCCCCATCAATGACACGAAATAAGTAACAGATTTTGAGGGTGAAAAAGAGTATGAATATAGGCTGAAATAGACATAGGGAAGGCCAACATAGTAAGAATGGACAACTACAGATGGTCGAATCAATAGAGGGCTTGGATGAACTTCTCTTGAACATGTGAATGAAACGACCAAGGACTTGGCAACACTGACTCAAAGACGACCCAGGATCTGACCTTGTGGCAAGTCGAATGAGAGACAAATGGATTTCCCAAAATGGCTTCAAATGATGAATAGGGGGTGTCATATTCAAGAGTGACACTTACTACCATTAATATGAATACAAAAACACATCCCTTTCCCAAAATTTCCCCCACCATTTCTAGCGAGTACCTCTTTATTTTTATGCAAGCTTGAGGAGGATAACATATGCTTGTTGATGTAAGATCATCCTTTGGAACGAGTGGCTCGATCCCATTGTGGGTCTCTCGATGTTTTTTTAACGAGTCCAAGGATAGAAAACTCGAGGGTTTTCATGTTTTGAGAGTTTGAAAAACACTTAAAGAGAACTCTTTTAGTTCATTTTTCGTTAAATAGTTCGACAGGACTGAAAAAGTGATAAACTATCGCCTATCGAATGTTTTTTTCAGATACTTTTACGAGCATGAATAACAAGATTGCTCGGCCATATTTTCGTTTTAATGGAGCGTGAAAAGAGATTAAAGGATACTCCTTTGCGTTCGTCATTTTCGTGTTACCATGACGAGTACAAAAAGATGAGAAAAGTATACTCGGTTACGTTCTCATGTATTTTTGAGTGCGAGAATGAATGAATACTAAGCTCGAGGTTTTTCTAAAAAGCCTAAAAAGCAATCGTACATGCGAAAAAAAGAAAAAACATCCGTACTCCTTCGTGTGGACTTCAAAGTTTCTATATCTGCAAAAAGTCACACTCATAGGACTATCAGGCATTAGGTTTTATAGACAAAACAATATAAAAATCAACAAAAATGGTAAAAAGTGAATAAATATGGGTAAAAAGGGATTTTACCATTTTCATTGTGATTTTGCCAAAAACTTTGCCCCATACACCTCATTTTCCCCCAAATTTTGTCCCTCGATTACGGGAGGCACAAGAGACCATTTGGCGAATCGTCTTCGCCAACGAGGTAAGCTCTTGATCTTCTACCTTTTCCATTGTTTATGTTTAGTTTTCATTGGAAATTTTTAGAGTTTAAGGTTCATTTTAGGGCCACAACTTGCACCCAAGCATTCTCATAGGCTGGCCATGCAGGACCTACAAGAATCTAGGATTATTGTACGCATCCTTAAGGGCACCTGCGAGAATATCGTACTATGCTAAAGGGGTACCTGTGGGGGCCTAAAAATGAAATTTAAATTTGTCGATTGCTCAATAAAAATTATGCCAAGGTTTGAAATAAGTTGTTGACCCTTCTCTTATAGTTCTTATGCAGGCATTTGACCATCACAATGTTAGAGCGGGGAGAAAGAGAACATGAGGAGGAGGATTCCATTACCGGGAATGATTCGGGTACCGTTGCTTCCCTCCGACACTGTGGGCTCTTGAAATTCTTCAGGATTTCGAGCATGAGGGCCCAACTCAGATTGTTGGAATACCTGGTTCATATGTGGGACGTGGACCAACATTTGTTTCACGTGGGGGTCCACACGTTGACCTTAGATATCAAGGATATCTATTTTCTAACAGGGTTATCATGGCGTGGGTACCATGCTAGCTTGACCGGTGGCCGAGGTGGCAGACTCCCTATGAGTGAGTATTGTCGCCAATATTTTGTTCTTGAGGAGGAAAGAAGCAAGGGAAAGTTTGTTATTTGGGGGGTCCAAGACTTGACCCTACGAACCATATTGTTCACTATAGCACACATAGCCAGGAGAACGGCTCCTCACATGGATCTCCAGAGCTACTTCCAATATTCCATAGAGTGTACAGAGCCTTGAGACTTCAACTGGTCAGATGCAGTTCTCTCTAGTATGAAGAGGCAATTCACAAAGTGCAAAAGGGGCAACTTGAAGCAGTTTGGGTACAGATCACTTTTGGTGTCCTTCTTTCTCGAGAGGGTCCCATTGCTGAGATTACAGGTTGATTGGGGTTTACCGGCCCCACAGGATCCGAGGATGGTGAGGTGGTGCAACCTCATGGCCCGACACATAGCTGGGCTCATCATCAAGTACAATGATTCATTTTTTGACTGGTTGCGGCCCCAAATGCTGATGATTGATGACTACGCATACGCTGGTTTGGATTTTCGAGGGGATCCAGATTTGGCCCTACCTGAGGATGCTCAGTGGGGTGATTTAGGTAAGAAGTACACATTTTTTTCTTTTTAAATGTTTTTGTAATTTTTATCATATAAAATGTTTTTATATTTGTCCAAGCACTAATCAAAAATCTATTTTTGATGACATAGATGTGGGGTCATATCGACCTCCAGGAACATCTCATATTCAACGGTGAGGAGAGGCGGCTCCAATGGTGCGATGGGATGCTGAAGACTACGAGGCAGTGGAGAAAAACTTGGAGGGGTTGACCGCTGACATCCCAGATATGGCTATTGGGGAGATCCCTAGACGTTATCAACACCATACTGTGGGCGTGTCAGAGTCTATTAGTCGACTTCTTCGTAGGGTGGCCCGAACAGTTGTGTGTTATCGTGAGCGTCACCCATGATGTTATTTTGTAGAAGCTATGGGCTTCACATTTTGAGATTTTGGTCATTGGACATAATTTTTTTGTAAAAACTTTTGATCGTTATATACATATATATGGCTTCTACCGGCTTATCTTGTGTTGTGTGATACATGTAATGTGATTGGTTTATAAATGGCCCAAATGTATGTCTAATACATAGTTAGCTAATGCATTAGTCAATGTATTTAGACATCTAAGAATGTGTTGATACTCAATATAATAAAAATAACGTTCCAAAAGGCGAATTCGTAAATATACCCGTAATAAAGTAGGACTTTGAATAGCATAGACATTACTTAGTTTTAGTACTACTAGCTGAGAATCGAGTCATACAACCAAGTGGCAGATATTGAGGGAAATAGCATCAATCAACAATTCAATGACGGTGCTATACTCTACAATATTGTTTGTCGCACGGCCGAGACACACACCTCGTAGAGTGATAAGTTCATTTGTAGGGGTGTAAATTTTCCAAGCAGTAGAAGCAAGGTTTTGAGTATTATGGCTAGCACCATCAGCAAAGCCAATGTGGGGTAGTGAAGACTCTGACATCTGGAAACCAAACACAGCGTAACATAAGCGGTCGAGGGCAGAGACTAGATAACGAAAAATCATATTACAGTAACACACAAACAGTATGG
>SNQJ01S0163370.1:0-21342 GCA_010110895.2 Picea sitchensis | reverse complement strand
TGATTTACCAACTTCCTAAGACTAACGGTTACATGAATGTGCAATGTTGAACCGTTTACATTTCTATTTTAACTACTTTGTTATTTCAATAATGAAAATATACAAAACAATATTTCATTTCTGCGTTGACGAACTTCCTTCTTCTGTCTTAAGACAGGGGATACATTTTCCCAAAAACTTTACCAAAACTCTGGGAGCTTCTAGTATATCTTTAGCTTCAAATATGAAAAACTTTTTTTGCAGTTTGGGTAGACAATCTTCAATTATCTTCCTTGTGAACTTAATAGTTTGCAACTTTAAGTTCTTAACCACTATCCATTTGTTGATTTTGGCGACATTAATTACCTTTATTTTTGGGATTTCCACCAGCATCTCTTCTAGGTTTTCCTTGAATCTCAGTTGGTGTTGGACAATATTAATTTCTCCTAATAGTCCCGAACAATCGTTTGTTCCAAGGTTCAACGAAACTTTTTCTAAAAGATTAAAGATTCCTTGACAATCATCATTAACTTCTCTGGTTATTCTTTTATTTTCTGCAAGGTCTACCTCCCATACCTTGAGTATTACATCTCCTTTAACCTGCTCTAAAACAGATAGTTTTTTAATCTTTCCGACCTCTTCCTTTGATGAAAAGGCCACTTCTTTTTGGAAAGTCGCTCTAGCTACTTTCACTTCTCTTTCTTTCAAGAGAATGTTCTCCAAAGCTTTACTTGTTTCCTAAAAGTAGTTCTGAATAAATTCCAGATTTAAAAACACTCCATGTTGTTCCTCTGCTATTTTCATATGTATTCCCAATACCTAGGCCTGGAAAATTTCAATCTCTACCACTTGATTTGAAATGGAATTAATCTGATCCTGTAATTGTTTATTTGTTTCCTCTTGCTTTAGGACTTGTGCCTGAGTGACCTGTATTTTCTGATTTGCTTCTTCTAAGCTTGCTTTTAGTTTTTGAATCTCTTGAATATCATTCAATCTAGCTCATTCTAGACCCTTTTTTATTCCCCAACTGATATTATTTTCAGTCTCCTTTAATTTATCCTGAAGTTGAGCTATCATTTGTTCTTTCTGCTCCAATGTAGTTGTCAAACTACCCACAGAGTACAAATTTGCCAATGTTAAGGCTCCCATTGTGCCTGTTATCTCTGTTGCAAATTCTCCCTCTTTAAGTTTTTGTCCATCTATAATGATTTTGTGTTTTTTAATCATCATATCTCCTCTTGGATATATTTCCTGCTTTAGGATATCCTTTCTTTTTTTACTGAAAAAATAATTGGAAGGAGGAATCTCATCTCTAGAGATGGGCTCAAGATCACTTATGTATAGAGCTCCCTCTTGGGGGTTTCCATAAGTTGACTGCAATGGAGTCAAAGAGGTAATGGGACTTCCAAGCTCTGTCGACATTGTTCCTCCTACTTTTTTGGGAATGTTTTCAGGGATTTCAGAGAGTATTTCCAACTCTTTTCCTTTCCCTGCCTCTGACTTTTCTGTGTGGGGAACTTCTGTTTCTGATGGAAGCAATTCAATTTCTTTCCTTTTTTCACTTGTATTTGATTTATCTTGTACGTCTGTTTCAAAACCTAGAGGAGGCCCTTCTTGTTCTGGAGGAGGGGTTGTGGACTCACCCTGCAAGATCTTCGGCAAACAACTTCGCCTATGACTTTGAAAAGCCATGAAACCCGTCTGCAAATCGGGTGATAATGACTGTACTCTATTCAGTACCTCCTCATAAGTTTTAACTTCCTTGAAAATATCATCATAAAAAGATTTTTCATGTTCATAAGCTTTCAAATTACAATTCATCAAATGTCTTCTTACTAATTGGTAAGGGTCATACTTTTTGTGTTCAATATTTATCAATTTTACCTACTCTAATGCCTCGGCTTCCACTTTGGAATGGCCCTAGTTTAGGAATGAAAATTTCCCGACATACATAGGGAAAATTGGCCAGGATTTCTTTTGAGCTACCTTTAGCTCTATTCCAATACCACCTTTCACTATTTGATGTGCTACCTCCCTTAGTACCAATCTATCTGGGAGGAACTTCAGAAGTGCATGAGGGGGAATTGAACATCCATTAACCCTAATATAAGAGAAGTTTTCATCAACAAACCAATTGGCTATTGTTTTGAGATTTCCTGAGACTGACTCAGAAATGTGAGGGGGTTCACAGCTATAAAACATTTTATGCATTGGAATTATAATAAAATGACAAATTTCGTAAAATGAATCTTTCGCATTTTCTTCCCATAGCGCAGAATGATATTCATGAATGGGCTCGGGACAGGTTATATTCCAACTCCAATTCATAAGGGGAAAAGGAGTCATAAAGCAAACTGCATCCATTATGTACGCTGACATGTAAAAAGCCATTGGTTGACCCTTAGATTTTGCAACTCTGTAACTTGAAACTTCTTGAGCTAGTTTATCGGACAAAATCTTACTCCAGTTAAAAGTATATCCTTCTGAAGATTCTTCTAAAAAGGGCACCCAGTCTGCAGGAAAATGGCAGGGATCCTTTATCCCGAAAAGCCTACACAGCATAATAGCTACATAAACCATGTATTCATTCAAAGATGTTGTGGCATAAACCCCACGGGTATCAGACCTAAACTTTGATGGACATCTCCACCAATCTCTAATCATATCGGGATAGGTTTTGACTACTTCAGTACACTCCTTCCTTTGAAATTGAGCTAAAAACTCGGCATTATAAGTGTACTTAGGATTTGGTGAGAGTTTATACATTACTTGTATATTTTCCGACCTGAATGAGCCAATGACGACCCCTTGATCATTTAAGATGCTCTTCGCCGGAATATCAACCTTTTCCAGGGCCCAACTGATCATGTCATTATACGCCATAAGTCGAGGGCACGCCGCGATCTTATGAAGCTCTAATTCTGCTATATCCCGAAAGTGGTTTTTGAAATCAGTAGAAGAATTCTTGATTTCATATTCCAGGAATTCAGAGATTTGTGTCCAGGATTTAATTGAGTCAAAAGCGTGCGGCGTAGTATCGGATATGATATCTCTTATTTCTATATCTTCACTCTTCTTTTGTGCTTTCTTTGGTGCTATAATTGTAAGTTAATGGAAAACCTGTCGCAGAAAAGGAGTGTATGAGCTCGGCTGAATGCGTCTTCCTCTTTGCTAGTATAAAAAAGAATATGTTGCGAAACTCAAACCTTCAAACTCTCTTTTAATTCATTTAACGATGACAGGACTGACACAGCTGACAAGAATTCAATGTATTTAATGCAGTAGATATTTTAGTAAGATATGCATTAGTGTCACATATCACCATTTTTCTTTATTTAAGTGGCCGCATTTTGGCGCTTTTGAATTCAAAATTCAGGATATTTCATTCAATCGGAAACCGAAACGTGAAAAAAACCTAAAAAGATTGATTGACATTAATCATGCTTTCAAAACAGAGTTAATTCAGACTAATCACAAATTAAGAGTCGAGATTTCATGCTTCGTGATTTCAGGGATCGAGTTGACAAGAGGTTTGTTATCACTAATCCCGACTTTCGAAAATGTGAAATCACGACAAGATTAATTAGGACTTAAAATCGTTTTAGCAAAATGATTGATCGGTATTAAGCATTTCGGGATTTCGGGGATCATGTTGACAGGAAGTATGTCATCGATAAATCCCGATTTCTGAAATTGCGAACTGATTAACTTGAGCCTTAAATTTCGATATTATGTTGGAAGATTGATTGTTGTCATTGATGTCAACCCTAGTCATGGGTTTTGGACCGCAAGATTGATAAAGGTATTTGGACATGAAGGAAAATGCACATGCATATACAACACCCATGAATGGATAGTATACATCATGCTATTGCATATACAAATAATAATCATGAATGGATAGTATATATCATGCTATCGGTATGTGGCACGGCCGATGGATCTCTCATGGTTGAGGAGAAATGAATTTTGAAGATGACAAAGTGAATTGAAAAAGGAAGTACATGTAGGCCCTCAAAATAATTAAAGAAAATAATTATGTGCTGCAGAAAGTGTCGTCGGCCCTAATGTTAAAGGAAGTGACATAAATGGTATAAATAAATATCATTATACATTCATTTGATAAAATCGAATTTCTTGTGAGGGAAGAAGAAGTAAAAGAAGGTCGGATTTCAAGGAGGATGAAGTTTTGGTGATGTGTTCTAAGGTATGCTATTTTCAAGTCATCTTACCATTTTGCTATAATTTTTTTCTAGAATGATTCATAGCGATTTCACCATATGAAATCGCTATGGTATTGATAAGATATATCATGGTACCTCCTGGGTAAAAATTTCATCTCTTTACTCACTATAATTATGGAGATACACTCAGTGGAATATAGGGCTTGTGGACCAAAATCTGAAACTAGTCAATAAACAGTGTTCAAAACATTCATAACTTTTTTCATATGCATCTTAAAATGAAGGGACTACTTCCATTGAACGAGTACGGACTTTAGCGCTCTTTTGTGCAGCCAAGTTTTAATCAGATGTTAAATATTGAGTGCTGGACATGCTTTACAAGTTGGGTCTTATCAACAGACCAGAATTGAATAAAAGTCTACCATTCTTTCTATAGCCTTTGGGAGGATTCAAGGAGTGAAAATTAGAGTATTTTCAGAGAATACATTGTGTAATATTATCTATAGGATCGAGTACTCCAAGAATTGAATAATTGCGCAACTGAAGGAAGTCCTAAAGCATTATCAAAGTTCCATGTGATGATTGCTGATGGTGATGATTTAATGTAAATTTTTATTATCTCTCATATATTGTTGGTGGAAGGAAGGCAAGGATAGAGAGTCTAAATATCTCTCGGAGACATTGAGGATTGTATCTTCCTCTTAGAGGTTTATCCCTCCCTTTACATTTTGGAAGTTATAGCTACCTCAAAGTCATTACTTCCTTGAACAAAAACTATTGATTATTTCATATATTGTGCATGGTATTGTGGTGTATTGGTGTAACTCCTTTATACTATTGTTCATTGCTCATTGATATAATTTGAATGGTTTAAGTATAAGTTGAAAAGGCCTTTAAATTGTACCGGATAATCGATTCACCCTCCAAGATCAACATGTTATCAGAGCAGATTACCTTCAGTGTAGTTTAACCATCGGAAGGAAGATCCTATAAATGAAGCAAACACTCCAAATGGGATTCCACCACTTGATGGAATCCATTTTGAATACTGGAAAAATAGAATGAAACTTACTTGAAAGCTTCAAGCGTATGTTTGATCCTCTTGCTTCAGGATATAATGCTTCAAGAAACCAAAGACTGCAAGTAATTAAGGAAGCAAAAGGAACAACAAATACAAGTAATAGATACTATCCTCGATGGATTGAATGATTCAGTAAAATACAAGGTGGAATCATGCACGTAAAAATATCTTTGGGATAAGCTACAGTAACTTTATGCAAGGGAAGAAGCTTAAGAAGAAGAATAAGTTGAAAAAAATTACAACATCTCAAATTTCCCCAAAGAAGAAAATGAGGCCAGCTTCTTTGCTTCAATTGTGAAGGAGTAGGTCACGTTGAATTGAAATGTCCTCATCCAAGGATTTCCAGAAAGAAGTGACACTCAAGAAGAAAAGTCCAATGAAGAAGAAGAAAAATCATAAAGCGAAAAATTATTCACAAGAAGATGAGAATCTTTAAAAATTGAAGCATGTTGAGATTGAAAATAGCAAGCTCAAAGACACGAAAAGAAAACTAAGAAGAATCGGGTTAGTTGTGAAAAGACAAATTGTAAGCTTAAAGAAATAATTAGAAGAATTTCGTGAACCGAGAGAAGAAACCATTTCCTTTGAAAACTCTACTTGAAGAAGCAAGAAGAATAGAAGAAGTAAAGAAGGTCCAAATGATAAACAAAGAAGAAGATTGTGAGAAACCTGAACAAGAAGTTGTCTCATTGAGGAAGACTTTAAGAAAATCTCTCAAGTGCCAAAGACTTGACACATCTTGATGCATGGGTGAAACTTCATACAAAGAAGATGCAAATACCAACAAGCAAATTGAAGAAAGAGCCATACGTAAATTGATGAGAAGTGGACCAGATACCAGAAAGAATGAATGATTACAAAGAGATGAATATCCAAGAAGACTCCTACCTACTCTTGTGAAATCAAAGAAGCTCCAATCAAGATGAAGGAAACTACAAAAGAATAGATCATGAACCTGCATGGACTACATCACAAAGAAGCCTACTTACTCCAAGGTATCAAAATTTCTTTCTTGGTCATTGTTATACTTGCAAAAATTTGGACATAAGGCAATTAATCATAGAATCAATGAAAGGAACAAATACGCGAAGAAACATGAATGGTGTAAAATGTAAGATATGGAAATAATCGTGGATTTGTCATCGCACTTTATAATTCATTTTACCCGTTGATGGACAAAAATATTGTATGCTACAAATGCAATTATCTTGGTCACAAAGCACCAGATTGCAGATATATGAATAAAAATGTGCCTATGCCAAATCCACGGTGATGGAGAAGGAAAGAGATTCCAAACAATGAAGATTGTCAATAGCATTGACCGTTGAAAATGTGTAAAGAAGAAGATGAATGGTACATGACAAAGGATGTTCTTCACACATGATCTGGGATCAAGACAAATTCATCACTTTGAAGAGAAGGGTGGTAATGTTGCATTTGAGATGACTCATCTCAAGCAAAAATACTTGAGAAGGTGTAGTAGAGCTTGGAAGAAAAAAATGTAAAAGCAAAGAATGTTTATTGGTTGACGACTTGAATCATAATCTACCCAAATGTTAGTAAAATGTGTGATCAAAGATACACCATTACGCTTTGATTCTAAAAATGTAAAATCGTGAGAAAATAACTTAGGAAGATTGGTTGCAACAAGAAAAAAGACCGAATATATACATCCTAGACATGAAGAAGAGAGAGAAGATGGCTACACAAAAAAGGATTCTAAGGAATAAAACGTCCCAAAGATCAAAAATAAGGATGAAGTATTATTGAGGCTTACATGTTTTAGGAGAGCCCCAAAGAAGAAGGTTACTTTTTTCCATTAAACTCGGTGGAGATTAATACCCTTGGCCATTGATACAAGGAGAGAAATTGGGACCCATGATGATAGGGGGAAGTACGAGTGCTGCAATAATGACAAAGGAGATTTGCTGGAAGATTGATTGTTACCATTGATGTCAACCCAGTCATGGGTTTTGGACCTAAGATTGATAAGCAAGGCATTAAAAAAATGTAATGCTATTAGCTACAACACTCCAAATGGATAATATACTAATTTAACGCCACATGGATCCTCCTCATATTGAGGAGAAATGAATTTTGAAGATGACAAAGTGAATTGAAAGGAAAAGCATGGTACCAAAATAATTAAAGAAAATAATTACAAAATAAGAAAGTGTCGTCATCCTAATGTGTTAAAAAGGAAGTGACATAAATGGTATAAATAAATATCATCTTACATTCATTTGGTAAAAGCCTAATTTCAGAGGGAAGAAGAAGTAAAATATACGATCAAGGGAGGATAAAGTCTTTGGTGATGTGTTCCATATGTTATTTTCAAGTCATCTGTACTATCTTTTGCTAACTTTTTCTAGAATGATTCATGGTGAAACTACTACGGTATTGAGAAGACATATCAAGGTACTCCTCCTGGGTAAAAATTCCTCAGCTCTTGATTCACTTAATTATGGAGATACACTCTGTGGAATATAGGGTTCAGGATCAAATTAAACTAGTCAATACAACGGCTCCGGTAAAACAATCATAACTTCTTCTTTTCGACATAGACTCCAAATTTAGTGGACCACTTAAATTTGAAATATTACAGACTGTAGTTTCTTGTGTGCGAAGCTCTTCAGAATCAGATGTTAAATATTGAGCTGCATGATGTACGTTATCTTATGAATGTAATTCATAATTGAACAAAGTCTACCATTCTTTCTATAACCTCTTTTGGGGAGGATTCAAGGGAGTGAAAATTAGAGGAGTTTCAGAGAATACATTATGAAATATTATATACAGGATCAGAGTATCTTGTTAGAATTGAATAATTCGCAGAAATTGAAGAAGTCTCGCAAAGCATTATCAGGTTTCATGTGATGATTGGTTGATGGTGATGGGATTTAAATGTAAAGTTTTATTATCTCTCTTATATTCTTGGGTGGAAGGAAGGGGAAAAGGATAGAGTTCAAATATCTCTGATATTGGAGGATTTGTATCTTCCTCTTGAGGTTTATCCCTTCCCTTTACATTTGGAAGTCAGAGTACCTTGGAAGTCATTACTCTTTGAACAAAACCATTGGATTATTTCTCATATATTGTGCATGGTGTATTGTGTGTGGTGTATTGGTGTAACTCTTATACTATTGTTATTGCTCATTGGATATAATTGAATGGTTTAAGTATAAGTTGAAAAAGGTTTTTAAATTGTACTGGATATTGATTCACCCCCCTCTCAGTATTAACATATTAATGAATTAATTAATCAAGATTAAGGATTAACCTCCAAATATAATTAATTTAGATTAACATAGATTTTGAGTTGGATTTTTTGTTTCGGGATTTCGGGGATCGAGTTGACAGGAGGATTGTTATTGTTGCATCCCGACTTCCGAAATCGTGAAGTCGTGACATGTTTAAATTAGCACTTAATTTAATTTTTGTTAACTAATTAATCAAGATTAAGGACAAAACATGATTAATTCAGTTTAACACAAATTATGGGTCGGGATTTCGTGTTTCGGGATTTCGGGGATTGTGTTGACAGGAAGTATGTCATCGATAAATCCCAATTTCCAAAATTGTGAAATGATTAACTTAAGCCTTAAATTTTGATATTAGTGAATTAATTAATCAAGATTAAGGATTAACCTCCAAACATAATTAATTTAGATTAACATAGATTTTGAGTGGGATTTCGCGTTTCGGGATTTCGGGGATCGAGTTGACAGGAGGTTTGTTATTGCTGCATCTCGACTTCCAAAATCGTGAAGTCATGACATGTTTAAATTAGGACTTAATTCCATTTTTGTTAACTAATTAATCGAGATTAAGGACAAAACATGATTAATTCAGTTTAACACAAATTATGGGTCGGGATTTCGCGTTTTGGGATTTCGAGGATCGTGTTGCCAAGAGATATGTTATTGCTGAACCCTGAATCCCGAAATTGCGATATGATTTACTTAAGCCTTAACTTTTCATGTTAGTGAATTAATTAATCAGAATTTGAAGTAACCCTCATTTTCTCGGGAAACTGGGGATCGGGATTTCGTGATTCAATATGTATTGAAACATATGTTCTCAGCAAACCCCGAATCCTGAAAACTTTTTAAAGTTAATCTTAACTCCTTTAGGTTTTAAGCTTATCATGATTAAAAAATAACTTTATAGAAAATGTGTCAGGATTCTTATAACATTTTAAGTTTTTGTTTTGCTTTTTATTATTTAAAGAATAAGGTTTTTTAAGAAATCGGTACCGAGCTTTTTGGAAAATAAAATGAAGCTTATGCTTTATGAAAAGCCGAAACCCGAAAAGGAAGGCTTTAGTCGTCAGATTAAAAAATTTAAAATATGCTTCAACAAGAGCCAAGAATGCAATGAATATTTTGAGCTACTAAAGAGAAAATCGGTAGAAGCACCAATATTAAGATTTCCATAATGGTCTCGAAAATTCCATGTCCATGTCAATGCATCCAACATTGTTGTTAGCTCAGTACTAGCCCAACATCATGATGACATGGTTGATCACCTAAATGCATACGCCATTCGAAAACTGAATAAACTAGAACAAAATTATCCAATGACAGAACAAGATGCTTTAGCCATGATATTCGCCCTACAAAAATTTTGACATTATTTATTAGCAAATCCATTCATCTTCTTCATGGACCATTGGGTGCTTAAGTATTTAGTAAACAAACAGGTCCATTAGGAACTCGAAGAAATTGCAAACTTTTTAGAAGAGGGGATGATCTCCCAACAAATAAAAAGAAGATCCTAGCATTGAAAGCATCACCATTCACTCTCATGAATGGATACCTCTATAAGCTATGAACTAACGATATTCTGAGAAGATGCACATTGGAACATGAACAAGAAGATATAATCAATGAAGCATGCACGGGCCCTACAAGAGGTCATTTTCAATCCAACATGACAGCTAGGAAGATCCTTCAGGAAGGCCTCTGGTGACCAAACTTACATAAGGATTGTTGAGAACAAGTGAAGAAGTGCGATAAATTCCATAGTATGGGTCGACCTTTGCAGAAAAATGAAATGCCATTACATTCATTAAATCCTGGTTTACCATTTGAGATATGGGTTATCGACTTAATTGGTCCCTTCCCAAAAGGAGCCAAGAGAACTGGGGTGAACTATATTATCACAACATTCGAATATCTAACCAAATGGGTAGAGGCAAAACCACTCGAAAAATGTACAAAAGAGACAACGGCCAAATTCATATATGAAAATATAGTAACTATATTAGATTGTCCTTTAACACTATTCAGCGATCAAGGAACAAATTTTGTTAATGGAACAATTGACATATTACTTAAAAATTTCATGATCGACCACAGGAAGACGACTTCCTATCATCCACAAGCCAATGGAACTGTTGATTCCTTCAACAAAACATTACACAAAGGCTTAACAAAAATATGTGGACTTGACAGGGATGATTGGGATGATAAGGTCCCAACATTACTGTGGGCATATAGAACCACATATAAAAGATCGATTGGCCACACACCGTTAAATCTTGTTTATGGTCAATAAGTTTTAATTCCATCACACTTCTACTCAAGTGAAGGAAGGATAACATATGTCCTTGAGTTTTACCATATTCGTAATACAAGAAAACACTTCTAGTAGCTGAACCAATTACAGAAAGAAAGGATTCTCGCACAACAACATCAAGAAGCTCAAAAGAATCAACAAAATGTTTGGCATGACCGGCACATCAAGAAGAAATATATTAACACGGGATATTTTGTATTATTATATGGCAATCAGATAAAGGGAAAGCCACAAAAATTAGAAACTGCTTGGTTGGGTCCTTACATGGTCAAGGAAATCCGACCGTCGAGAGAAGTTCAGCTAAATACTTTGCATGGTGATCTAAAAAATCCTTAGATCCTTATTAATCTTTTGATACATAAGAAACATCTACTTGACCTTTGAAATAAAATGATCGCTTGACTGTATGCAAATTATATGTGAAGTACTTATCTAACCAAATCCAATTTAATGATAAAATGACTTGCAAATAATTGAGCTTGAAATGAACAACAATAATGAAATCACATACACAAGTTGGATAACGGAGTTCACCCAATCTGGGCTACCTCTCTGGGTTCGCTTCCAATACAGACATTCTTTATTAATGCTCAAATGCTTGCATTTTACAATGACATTTTTACATGTTGCTCAAATGCAGAGACATAGTGCACCATTGGATTCCTTATGAAAAATCATGCAAAATGAATATAAATTTATAGAAGTTCCGTTAAGGGACCTCTCGGTATGCTTTACGGTGTATCTCATATTCTATGTACCCTTGTGAATGCACTTCGAGACAATTCTCTGCATTAATGTGTGTACAAACTCGATTTGTGCACCCATTAAATAGGGCACAAGCCCTTAAATGAACTCTGAAAATCGTGATATGCATTAAATATAAAGTGGATGGTTTGTTTTAACAAACCGCATGTATAGCTTGTTGGCTAAGTTGTGGAGTTTATATATGGCGATTCAGGGTTCGAGCCCCACCGACCACTATATATTCATGTTCTTTTTTTGGTGTATGGTTATACCTGTCGGTAATTCAGTTAAGCCCTTTCGTGGATTAGATGCTTGGATTGGTGGTTATATGAAGTTACAACGACCATGGGATATGGGTCGAGGGTGTAATGCCTCGGCCTTTTGTCACCCAACAAACCTTCCATACAATATTAAATATATATGGTAATGTATATGGTTAAGTCTCATAGCCGTGGTGCATTGGTAATGGAGGTTTGTTTAAGGCTTTGGGAGGTTATGGAGGTCTCGAGTTTGACCCCCATCAACTCCATAATTTTTTATGAACCATACTAATATAGGCCAATGGGAGGCTACCACATGGCAACCTCTCATTAGATATTTCTTGCCATGTGTCAACATGTAATTATACCACGTAACCTTTACGGTATGCCAACACATCTACTCATTCACTGTAGATTCAGTCCATGTGGCACCTTGGGGTGTGGCCACATCATCTTTGTAGTATTGTACAGATGTGTCACATGTCATACTTCCAGTGGTGACACGTGTCACCCTTTTTATTCCCTTTGAATTTGACTTTTACATGTTTAACTTGAACTTTGACTGCTCATATCTTTTGCATACCTTCACCTTTCTTTCTATCTTTGTTTATATGTAACCATACTTGATCACCGACTTCAAACTGATGACCAACCCGATGTTTATCATGCCTTTCCTTATACTTGGTTTGGTTATTCTCCAATTGTTCTTGTATTTCTTGATGTACTTGTTGAATTTTTTGAATGAACCTTTTAGCTTTATCTGTATCATCTTGTCCACCTTCTTTACTTACTTATCCAAAAGAAAATTCCATAGGTGATTTAGGCAAATACCCCAAACATACATTAAAAGGAGTTTCCTGAGAAGACGAATGCGTGGCATGATTTAGGCATGTTGTATATAAGGTAATTGTTCATCCCATAACTTAGGATGCTTGCTGCAGTATTCTCGAAGTATATGTCCCACTGTTCTATTTACCACCTCTATCTGTCCATCTATTTGCAGATGGAAATATATGTTCTTCTTCAACTTAGTGTCCATTAGTTCCCATAAATGAGACCAAAACTTCCCCAAAAAGTGAGAGTCTCGATATGATATAATATGTGTAGGAAGTCCAAAATGAACCCATACATTAGTAAAGAACATTTGTGTTGTTTGTTCAATTGTAACCTATTTCTTGCATGGCCTCAAAATACACATCTTATTGAACCTGTCCACCACGACATATAGATAATCATGACCTATACTGGACATCGGCAAAACCCTACAAAATCCATGGAGATACTTTCCCATGGTTGAGAAGGTATTGGAAGTGGCATATATAACCCTATATTTTTGTTGCTAGGCCCACATGTGGCACACATAACAAACCCTTTGATATACTTGGAAACTATCGTGTTCATCTAAGACCAATAACAATACCTTTGTAACTATGCTATTGTCTTACCAACCCCAAAATGACCAGAGATGAGAGATGTATGAGCTTCTCTGATTACATTCACTCTTTCATCCCTGGGTATACATAGCTTTCCAAGATGATATAACAATTTTTCATGCACATAATAATCTAACTGTTGATTGTTGTGAGTTAATGCATCATATGCATCCTTAAAATAATCACCTTTAGCATATCGTTTAACATAACTTTCATGATCTAAAGGATTATACCTTAGCATTACATATGCATTAATGATTGGCCTAGACAACATATCTGCAACCTTGTTATGAATACCTTTCTTATACTTGATTACCAAATGAAACTATTGTAAGAAACCCATCCACCCATCCACTTGAAGTGTTGTGATTTTTGTAGCTTGGTTTGTGACTGCAAACACTGTAATGGTTGATGATCAGTATGAATTATTGTCTCCTTTCCCATTAAGTAATGCTTCCATTTCCTTACACTTTGTACCAACGCATACAATTCCTTATCATATGTTGGATATTCAATCACAGTTGTTATCGGACTAATCAGTAAGTGCAGACACAAACAGATCTCCCTAACTTCCATAGGAAGCTAGAACAAAACAAAATAGAATACACACTTCACCTTAAACTTCATTGTCATATAAACTAGCTTAGAGAGGTACAAGTGGCATGCCTTTTAAACGACAGTTGATCCTCGTTAGTTTCATCCTTGTAGCTCCTTATTTAAGAATCACAAACCAACAAAGAGAGAGAGAACAAAGATATATGTATTCCAATGAATTCTATGTATAAGATCAAGGAGTTATATAATAAAAGTTAAGACACCTTTATAGGGAAGAAATGTATTGTTGCATTATATTAAATGGAAAGTGGAGAATACAACCCATGCCTTGATGTTGCAAGATCCCCTTTCAATGGATATTTTCTCCAACACACACACTTTTGCTTCAATGCCTTTGATGAAGAAGATCCACAATCTGACTTAGAGAACTAAAGCAAAGCTCTCAAGCATAATTTGTAGTAGAACTCTTCATACATATGCAAGCCCTTGCAAACCTTAGCCTATTCAACCTTAGCCTTTTCCATGAGAGATCCCTCTTTATATAGTGTGAAAGAGAGATGGATGAGGAGATTAGGATGATCCCACTAAATCAGAGAAGCGAGAAGATCCAAACCGATCGGAGGCCACCTCATCTTCTAGAAGATTCCCTTCTAGAATATTTATGAATTTTGACTTTTCCTTTTCTTAAGCATCGATGCACCCTATGTACAGGCAGCGTGCGATGACGTCATAGTCCAGTTTTAGTGTAGCGTGCGATGACGTCATAGTCCATTTTTAGTGTAGAGTGCGATGAACAAGCATCGTCACACCCCATGCATATATCAGGGTGCGACGACCTTCCTTGTTATGGTTTTTGAAAGAGGAAAAGTAAACCACTTTTCTCATGGAGAAAGACTCTTTTAATATTTTCAGGGAACATGAACACATGTTTTCAGTTGATCATTGAGGTGACAAAAATAATTTGTAACAACAGCTTGAGTGAAAGTCTCAGAATGATAACATATAGGTTTACCTAGTTGCATCAAGACTACTCCCATGGCATATCTGCTTGCATCAGTTTGAATCTCAAATGGTTGTTGTAGATTTGGCAGTGCCAAAACTGGTGGGGTGCTTATCTTTTCCTTCAATGTCTCGAAGTCTTTTTGTTGATTTCTTCTGCATTGAAAGTCATGTTTAACACTTGTTAACGCATGTAGAGGAGCTGCTATGTATGAGAAATTGCAAATGAATTTCCTCCAGTACTGTACTACTCCTAAGAAGCTCCCGACTTCTGTGGCAGTAGTTGGCTTGGGCCATTTCACAATGACTTCTACTTTTGCAAGATCTATCTTTGGCCAACCATTCCCTGCAATGTATCCTAAATATACCAGAGAAGTGTTCAAAGACTTTCTTCACATGCATCATATGATCTTCCCATCTTCGACTAAAGATAAATATATCATCTAAGTAAATGATAACAAAGTCATCTATGTAAGGCCTGAACACATTTTTCATTACCCTCATAAATGTCGCAAGTGTGTTACATAACCCAAATGGCATAACCAACCATTCAAACAAGCCTTGCTTGGTATTGAAACCAGATTTCCATATATCACCTTCTGCAATTCTGATATGATGGTGACCACTTCTCAAATCCAACTTAGTGAAATACACAAGATTCTTTAACTGATCCAATAAGTCATCAATTCTGGGAAGAGGATAACGGTTCTTTACCGTAATCTTGTTCAGTTCTCATAAATCAATACATGTCCTCCACGTGCCATATTTTTTCGGAACAAATACAATAGGAGATCCACACATAGAGGAACTTGGCCCGATAATTCCTTTATCGAGCAACTCCTAAACTTGCTTCTTAATTTCCACATTCTCGATCACTGATGACCTATACATTTCAATGTTCGAAAGAGGAGCATCTTGCTGCAAATATATTTCATGTTCTACCTTCCTTTTAGGAGGCAACCTTGAAGGTTCCTGAAATAACTCATCATAATTAGATATGATTTCAACCAATTCATGTTTGTGATCTGGATCACAACCCAATAAAGCATATGTTGCATATTCTTCTTTCTTTTTCACTATCATGAGAACAAAATATTTACTTGCAATCACGAGTCTCTTCATTTTCCCTATTCTCACTAAAGAAACATTAGTTTTGATACGATGAGCTCTGACAATATATTCAACCCCATCCTTGAAAAGATGATATTTATTCTCTTCTCAGTAGAATACATCCGTCCTATCAAATAAATATGGACTACCCAAGACAATGCCACAAATTTCAAGAGGTACAACATCTAACTCAACCTCGTCAAAGAACTTAGTTGTAATTGCAAACTTGATCTTACATTGTTTCATCACTTGCAACTTAGCATCTTCACACACCCATCCTAATGGATATGGCTTCTTATGAGGTGTCATCTTTAAACCCAGCTTCTTAACAATGGCTTCAAATATTAGGTTAACTTTAGATCCACTGTCAAATCAAGTATATACCTTGGTATGCTTTGACTATAACTCTGACATGAAAAAGCTTGCTTCTCTTGTTTTGATCAGAATCACTTTCCAATTTTTCGGATTGAACTGAACAATTTGAATTGATAAATGATATACCTCTGCTTCCTATGGTCATGATCTTAGATTCATCTATGGAATCTGACCCTAGATCCTTATGAGTTGATGCAACAATATTTTTCTTCCCTTTATCCTTTAATTTCTTTGGTCGTAATTCTGGATGCATCTTCCAACACTGTGATTCCTCATGCCCCTCTTTCTTGCAATGGGAAAATGATCCAAATTTTATGAGCAGAACAAAATGAATACAGATTTGTATTATGCTTAACACATGAGCACAAGGAACAATAATAGAGATACAATAAAACTGGCTTCTATTCAATAAGGAAATATGTTGAAACTATAAAATACAGACTGAAAACAAGCTTGCTAGAATGGTGGTGGCTTATCGCTAAGAAGAGATGTGACGGTTGCGCTCATTCTCCAGAAGATGATTACAATGAGGCTCTCCAATCCTTTTTACAATAACCGGGAATTCCAAAACCCTAGACATCTGAAAACCTAACCCTAGGAGATGAAGCGCTAAAATTCATGTGGAACCCATTGGGGTAAGTTACTACATCAACTTCTCGGGGTCGTAACTTTTGCATACGATCTTCGTTTTAGGCACATGATGGTCCGTTGGAAAGGTTTATCCGAGGAATACACATGTTGTCGTCAGACACTAACTAAGTTTACTTATTAATTATGGAAATCCCTAAAAACGTTTTTTAGGGCCTCAAAATGGCCCTTGAAGTCGGGGACTCGAAAACTAGGAAAAAACTACCAAACTGGAAAACTACCAAAATGAACCAGTTGGAATAGGTGGGAGTCCACCGACACCCATCTGGATCAATCCTCCCCCCTTAGGAAGAAATGGTCTCCATTGTGTTGAGTTCCCCCATTAGACGAGGAATTTTTTGTTGAATTTGGCCCTAGGTGAGCCACTTGCCTTGGTGCAGGAGATCCCCTACTTTGGAAACTCGATAAAGATGGATCCTTTGCTCGCGAGTGCCCTTGACTTGTGTGTCCACAATCTAATCATTGGATGCATGTTGCAGGTAGTCAGGGTTGAGCTATGTTGGTTTCAACTGTTCTGCTATCTCTGAGGTGTCCAATAATGGTGGGAAATATAGCCGAAGGATATCCACGTTGAACATTGGGTGCAGGACAAGGAAAGGGGGAATGTTGAGCTTAAAATTATTGTCACCCTTAGCCTTGGTGATGGTGTAAGGTCCATAATGGAGTGGTAAAATCTTATGATGGGGCCCTGTAAGGATTTCTTTCTACAAGTGCAACCATACTTTGTTTCCCACCTAAAACTTATGTGGCACCCGGTGTTGATCATGGCGTTGCTTGTACTTGGCATTGGACTTCTATAAAATATCTTGAACCTGTTGGCAGATGTGTTGGATCCGCTCAATGAACCATGTCACTTTTTTAGCTTCAGTTGAAGCAGGTGACGAGTTGGCCAGGGTGGCCGCAAGGCGTGGTGCAACATCCATGGGACCCAATGGTTGGAATCCCAAACCTGCCTAAAAGGGGTTGTGGTTGGTTGAGCTATGTAGGGCTCGGTTGTAGCTATGTTGAACATAGGGAAGACTCTCATCCCATGTGTGAGGGTGCTTGTAATTGTACATGCGTAGGATATGCACGATCATCTAATTGACGACCTCAGTCTGTCCATCTATCTAGGGGGTGGAAGGTAGTGGATTTGATGAGCTTAGTGTCTAGCAATGACTAGAGGCTTGACTAGAATGTGTTGAGGAATTAACTGTCCCGATCTAAGACAATGTTTTATGGGATTCCAAAATGTACCCAGAATCATTCAAATAAGAGCTTGGTAGTGGCCTCTATTGTGATTCTCTTCTTGCAAGCGACAAAACAATCAACAACCAAAAAAACACAGTCATTTCCCCTCTTGGTGGACGGAAGGTATGACATGTAGTCCATTGAGATGGATTCCCATGGCCTATTAGGAGTAGGCAGAGGGGTGTACAAGCATTGTTTCTTAGTGGTTGGTTTGGCAATAGCGCAGGCAGTACAAGACCAAATATACTTGTTGACATCTTGTCAAAGTTTCAACCAATACAAATGTTTCTAAAACACTGACATTGTCTTTTCGATGCCGAAGTGTCCTGCCACCCGACTGTAGTGGGATTCCCAAATAATCTTCGCTCGCTCGCTTGATGGAACGCAGAGATGGCCCAAATGGCACAATAGAACATCTTGAAGATGGAAATTAGTGACAACTGAGTTTGTGCCTAACATTTGATAGGTTATGGCGAAGTCAGGATCTGTCTCATAGAGGTGGGGCCATCTGGAGGTCTCGTGGACAGAAGAGTCTAGCACCATGGTGAGTGTCGTGACTAGAGGTCGACTAAGGAAATCAACGACTCGGTTGATACTTCCTATTTTATACTTGATGTTGAGGTGGAACTGTTGCAAGTATGTGGACAACTTCTGATGATGGTCATTATGCAATTTTCCCTGTGTCTCCATGAACTGTAGTCACTTATGATTAGTGTGGATGATTGTCTCCTTCCCAAGAATGTAATGTCTCCACTTGTGGTAGGCTTGCAAAATGGAGTACATTTTTTTTTCATAAGTAGGGTAATTACGGACAGCATCTGATAGTGTCTCACTATGATAGGCCACGAGGTGGCTGTGATAAGTGAGAATTGTGCCCACAACATAGTCTGAAGCATCTATCTCGATCTCAAAGGGTTGTTGTAGGTCTGGTAATGAAAGTATTGGGTCTGAGCATAAGCGTTGCTTCAAATCATTGAACACTTATTGTTCGGAAAGGCCCCACACAAGTTTTTCCTTACCACCACCCCTAGTTACTTGGTTGAGGGCCCATGCAATATGGGAGAATCCCAACACAAACCTGCGATAAAAATTGGCAAGGTGCAAGAAGCTCGGAAGCTCAGTGAGTGTGGTTGGGGCTGGCCAGTCACGAATGACCTGGATCTTGGCTGGATCCACATGCAAACCATGATGATCAACAATGTAGTCTAGGTATTGGACCATGTCCATGTCGAAGGATCATTTTTCCAAGCTAGCATATAGTTTGTGCTGCTACAGGGTGTGCAGAACCTGCTGAATGTGTTGCATGTGTTCTGCCCAAGTCTTGTTGTAGATGAGGATGTTATCCAGATACACCACTACAAAAGTATTGGTGAAAGGTCGCAAGATATTGTCCATCATCCTCATGAAAGTTGATGCAGAATTTGTCAAACCAAAGGGCATGACCAACCATTCAAAAAGGCCTTCTTTTGACTTGAAGGTTGTCTTCCATACATTTGTTTGTTCTATTGGGACTTGGTGGTAACTAGACTTCAAATCAATCTTACTAAATTATTTGGCCCCCTTGAGCTAATCAAGGAGGTCGCTGATTCGGGGAATCGCGTACCGGTTCCTGAACATGATTTTTTTTAAAGTCTAGTAATCAATGTTGAGTCGTCGGGTCCCATCTTTCTTCTCCACCAACATGATTGGGCTCCCACAAGGCGATGAGCTGGGATGGATGTGCCCCTTGTAGAGAATTTCTTGGATCTATCGCTTGATCTCCTCATTCTCTAACAGAGAGCGACGATAGACTAGCCCATTGGGCAGCAGTGCGTCGGGGGTCAGATCGATGGGATGTTTGACCTCACAGTGCAGAGG
The DNA here is from genome assembly GCA_010110895.2 of Picea sitchensis. Classification (NCBI taxonomy): domain Eukaryota; kingdom Viridiplantae; phylum Streptophyta; class Pinopsida; order Pinales; family Pinaceae; genus Picea; species Picea sitchensis. Next base: position 1,307 of record SNQJ01S0163370.1, on the reverse strand, counting down.
TACCCTGGTAGGTGAGGAGAAGATATATGTCTATTCTTCCACGACCTTATCCACTTGCTTCTATTGCATGGAGAGATCAGTCGTGGAGGCCTAGAATGTAGCTGCAATATTTCTCTCACTCTGAGAGCAAATCATGAAGAATACAAACTTCCCAGTCTGAGAGATGACCTTCCTGCATTATTTGGCAGAGATCAAATAAATAGCACTAGGTGGGACTGCCTCGGGTATCCTGTACAATTTCTTGTTCAAAGTGATAATACCACTGTGAGGCCTAGACTCATATACATCATGATGTTTCCATAAATAAGGTTGGACCAAAAGATCATTACAAACTTCGAGAGGAGAAACATCACGCAATACCTCATCTTTGAATGGCTTGATGTTGTACGACAGGTGACATTGTTGGCTGACGCGAAGATCGCTTCCTTGGTGGAGCCATCCAATGGTGTAGGGATGCGGGTGCAGTGTTGTCAGTAGGGATAGTCACTTGATGACCTCTGTTGAGATGAGGTTCTTCTAGCTACCTCTATCAACGATGAAGTGTAGTGGGGTGCCTTTCACCCATGTATGTGAATGAAAGAGGCACTTTCCTTCCTCTGGCTCGTCTGGTTCATCAGGATGGATCTTGGTGGTGGGAACGGTGGCACTAGGTTCCGTGTCAATGATCTATCTCCCCCTTTCTAGTTCTGACTCAGAGTCGAAACCCCCATCTGATTCATAGGTTTTCACCTCAACCACCAATGACTGTTTTGAGTGGCAATCAACAGTGTTATGCCAGAGGCTCTTATGGAAGTCGCACCACTTCATGATATCTTTCTTTGGCTTTCTAGTCTCCTTCTTTGCTTGCGTCTTAGCCTAGTTGTCTTAAGGTTGTCCATATTTTCTCTATCCTTTGTTATACGGTTTGGGGCTACCCTTCTTTTGTTGTGAGGGATTCCCAAGTCAAAATTTCCACATGTTTTGTTTAAGATTTTGCTCGATTTTGACGGCATATCGATAGGTCGTGCCCAAGGATGAAATTTCCATAAACTCCATTTCTGCATGAATGTATCTATGCAGACCACCATGGTGCTTGAGCACCAGATGTCACTTAGAATCTTTGATACCCAGCTTGGTGCGCAATGTATGGAAGATATTTGTGAACTCTGGCACTGCTTGGTCTCTTTCCTGCTGCAGTGTGGTCCATTTTGTATACAGATCGTCATAACTTCTGACAGGGTAGTATTGTTCGTTAATAGAATCCTTGAAGGAATCCTAAGTGACCATGACTATAAATAATGAGGGTTCCTCTGTTTCCTTTTTCTCAC
>SNQJ01S0163368.1:13261-23517 GCA_010110895.2 Picea sitchensis | reverse complement strand
TGCTTTTCTCTACGAACTCCTCGACTGTGAGCTTCGCCTGCGCGTATGAAAACGCTGCCCTTCCTGAGATTCTTCTCTTCGAATCCTCAAAGGATTCTTTGACTCCTGCACTTCCTTTCAGAGTCTCCTCATGCACATGCTGGTGCTGTACCTCCTGAGCTTCTGCAAACGCTCATACCCCTTAGGGGATTTTACCTTTTTTCCTTATCCCACAGATGGAGAATGTGGACACCCTTCTGGCTATCCTTCGCTCAAGAAACCTCTTGCTGAGTCCTCCTGGGTGTGCAACACCCAGTGAAAGTCCTTCAATGGACTCTTCTTTCAGCTTCAGAACTCAAAAGAGTTCTCTTCTGCCTTGTACCGGTCTGTATGCTTCCTCGACGCCCTCTTGGCGGAGTATCTTCTCTACATAACGTTCAACAGTTCTGTCTTTTGTGCACTCCTTGCACTTGCTCAATGCCCACCTGGCAGAGCTTCTCAGAATCCTCAGTGATTCCGATTCTCTTTAATAACTCACAACAGAGTTCTTCTCCAACGTAACCCATGCGTATGCTCAATGCCCGCTTGGCAGAGCCTTTATAGAACTCACAGCTAAGTCCTGTCTGCAACTGTGTCTTCTCCCACACAGCCTTACCTCCTGAGGTATTCAGCAACCTCAAAGGTCTTCCTCCTGAGTTGTTGACTTCAGTTCCTTGTGCCTCAGCACGTCTTTGTCTGAACCCCATAGTGTTCAGAAGTGCATACTCCTGTGCACGGCTCTCAGAACCCGCAGCGTTCTGTCACACCCTCCTGGTGTGAAGCCTCAAAGACCTTCACTTGAAATCAACCGAACTCCTGCAGAATGCATCAACATAACATACGTTCACAACATGTATAGAGAACACACACAGACATCCATTCAACACAGAATCAATGTAGGAAAACTACTCTGTTATATTAACAATGGAAAATGCCTGTATTTTACAAGGGTGTTCTCGAGCTCTCCTCGGCTCTTCTCTTGCAACCTCATCTATCTCTTCTCTAACTCAAAATGAGATCTCAAAATTTCTTTTACCTGAGGGGCTCATCGAGCGCTTCCCTCCAGGTTCACCTACTCTAAATAAATTACATTAAATGGCTGTCTAGTCAAGCATCTGGATCTAGATCTCAGCCGATCTAGCATTAAAGTCGATCCTACCTACAGCCTGCACAAAGGCACGGCTTCTATGGCTCACCAGCCTAAGGCATTAAATTACATTGAATTTCAAATTCAAAATGAGGCTGCGCCTCTCTTCAGCCTTTGAATGCGTGCGCACTGACGTGGCTGGCTGGCTGGATGGCTGCATGGAGGGATGCTCCTGCATCATACTCCACAGCTGCAAAAATCATGAGCTCCTACTCATGAGCTTCCCCTATAGCTGTTGGAAATCATCGTGGATCCCAAACGAATCTCTGGATCTTTCCATTCGCTCCATCTTGCTGCGCTGCTGCTGCTGCTGCTGCTTCTTCTCTTCTTCTCAGCCTCTCCCTGCTGGCAGTGTCTGCTGACTTCAACATCATCCTTCTGATGTCCTCTATCACCTCATCCAACTTCTCTAATGGTTGGATCTGTTGTTGCAGTCTCCTCAGCTACAAAAAATTTTGGTCATTGGGCAGATCATCATGATCTCCCATGCCTTCCTCATCTATTTCCAACTTCACCTGTTGGATGTGCCTTCCCTGCACTTTTATCCTTTCCTCCAGGGATTCTATCTGATCCCATAGATCAGCAAAGCAAATGCTGTCTACCTCTTCTTCCTCTGTTTCTGCAACCTCCCCTGTTGCATTGTTTTCAGCTTCATGGCTGAAAATGATGAGCCATTCCTCAAAATGCTCACTCTCTTCTTTGTCCTCTTGAGCAACTTCCAAAGTCTGCTCCCATTTTTCTTCTTTTCTGACAGTCATAGCTGACTGTTCCCCTGCTGTTTTTGTATCATCTGCAACAAAATTTTCTACCTCCTCCTGGGCAGATGGTAGGAATATTCCAATTCCCCCAATCATCAGAATATCATTCTGATCTTCCACCTCTGTCAGCTGCACCTGTTGATCCAAATTCATCTCTGAATTCATGAGACCCTCATACAGTCTCATCTGCTCTGTCATCTCCTTTGGCTGAATCTGACTCATCAATTCATCCCTGCCCATCTGACAATATGGGATGTTTCCGCTACTTCCCTGGTAGACCATGAGATCAACCGATCCCATCTTCATTATCACTCCTTGCTGAATTGAACTCTTCATCGAGCCCATGAGACCTTCAGATGGCCTCGCATTTTCATCTCTTCCCTCCTGGCAGTCTTCGATGCTTCCGCTTCCCTCCTGGCAGTCTTCGAGATCCCTCAATGATCTCTCATCGTTTCCCTCCTGGCAATTTGAAATTCCTCGACTGTCCTCCTGACAGTCCGTGAGATCCTCAACTGATCTCAACTCGTTTCCCTCTTGGCAAACTGGAATTTCTTCTTCTTTGCTCTCCCGACAGACTATGAGATCCTCAGCCGATCCCAATTCATCCTCTTCATCATTGAGACCTCTCCCAGTCTCTGGCTTACAGACATAAACTACCTTTTCCTCTGTGGCCTTGAGGTTTTCAGCATACCTCAACCATTTTCTCAACATCTTGCGCTGTCCTTTGGCCATCAACTGCTTGACTGGCCATTTCGCTTTTGCCTTCTCCATGGGCAATTCACACATTTGTCTCCTCCTCCTATCCTGCCGCATCCGTAGTTCGAACTTCTCTATGTCTGCCTTTAATTCATAGAGGTCTTTATCAAATTCTTTATCCAGTTCTGCAAGTTTTTCTGCCTTGCTCTTCTTCCTCCCAGCATGCCTATGGTCTTCAGTAACCATGGTGCTGTCTCTGTCTGCTCTCCTAGAAAACCTGCTGCTGTCACTCTGCATCCCTGAGTGTTCCAGCTTCATCCTCCTGTAGTCTCCCTGACTGTCTATGGACTACTGCCTACCTGCAAACAAGTCCTTACAGAGTCCTCCAGTGCTCTGTCTTCCTCCTGCTTTCCTCTGTCTGCAATATACAAACAGAATCTCGCTCTGATACCGCTTGACGTGTATCAGAGTGCTTTCCTCCTCCTGCCTCTCTTCCTGCCTGAAATATACAGACAAGAACTAGCTCCGATACCACTTGACGCAGTATGAGGTCTGTCCTATCTACCCCGCAGGGTCTCTTCACCTGACCTCCTGCTTACAGGATCGCTTCGAATCCCCTTGTGCTGAGCCGAAGCGGCTCTTTAGATTCCCTAGTGGAATCCCTACTCAATTACCTGATCCACAGGTCCTTCTTTATCTTCCACGGCCTTCAACACTTGACCGTGGTTATCCACGACTTTGTATCGGGTTCAGGGTTTAGCAGTTCTCGCTGTTGAGAACTCCTCACCTCTCCAATCCCTGATTTGAGATGAGCTCTTTTCATGCGTGAGCCCTCCTGGGTTTAGCTCCTGTCGCATATGACCACACCTCCGCGACCGTGGCCTTACTTTCCTATCACGGCTGCTCCTATCGGAGTTTCAGCACTTGCGATGTCGAAATGTGCATGTACCCAGGACTCGCTATTGCCCGATTCGCGACGCGCTCCTTCCTTCTCAGCTCTAACCCTTTCCGGTTATACCATGGTCCATGTGACCACTTACGATATGACCGTAGTCAAACCTCCTATCGGGATTTTGGCGTTTGCGATGACACAATGCGCATGTCCCCGGAACTCACGATATGCCGATTCCCGATGCGCTCCTTCATGCACTGGCCCTCCTAGCTCAGCTCCCGCTCATATGGCCAACTCCTGTGACCGTAACCTTATCCCATCGGGGCTAAGGGGTTCACGATTTCAAGATGCACAAATCACTCGTCTACGGGATCTCCGATATCCCAATTTCTGATATCCTCTGGATCGTTGACAGCTGGCCTCCACTACGCCTCTGTCCTCCTTCTCTGCTGTGATGACAGCTGGCCCCCACTCATCGGGGTTTCACGGATCATGATTCCAAAATGCATAAACCACTTGTCTACGGGATCCCCGATATCCCGATGGATTCAACTCCGATGGCGCTAGATGATTGCCACGTGTCCCTCCAACAGAGGATCTCGATCTCGTCGGGACTTTGGAACTTCCTATGCCCTGGTTCCCTCGACCTTGAGAACTTCGATATGCCGATTCCCGACTCCTCAGGATCCTCTGACACATGTACTCCAAGATGTACGGCTCAGATTAACTCTCGGGATTTCGAGACTTTCGAAGTCCCAGTTCTCTTGTCCTCAGGAACTCCGATTTCCTGATTTTCTGACTTTCGTCCGATTCCTGACACCTGTCCCTCCTGAACGGACGAATCTGATTATGTCAGGGTTTTAACCTGGGATTTCCCCGATGTCTTGTCCACGGGAATGCCGATTTCCCGATGGCCGATATCCCGATGCCCGTCGGGACTTCTCTCCTCTTTCTCACGGGGCTAACTCCCGCGTGACTCCTGCCGATCCGACGGCTGTCGGCGATATGATCCCAGATCTGACGGCTCAGATGTATCCTCCTCATGTGCTCCTCCTCCAGAGGTTAAACTCCGCGCAACTCCTCCCGATCCAATGGCTGTCGGGGTTCCTGCATGAGATCCGACGGCTGTCGGCCTCCTCCTGAGCTTCTCCTGGATGCTTAAGACCAACGATCCAGATCTGTTCTCTCCTGCCGATCTGACGATGGCTGCTTCTCCGCCTGAGCTTGCACGATTTCTCCCCAGACTTGGGAGAACTTAGATTTCCCAAGGCCTCTGCCTTGTCTTCTTTTCTCTGCGAACTCCTCGACTGTGAGATTCGCCTGCGCATATGAAAATTCTACCCTTCCTAAGCTTCTTCTCTTCGAATCCTCAAAGGATTCTTCGACTCCTGCACTTCCTTGCAAAGTCTCCTCATGCATGCGCTGGTTCTCTACCTCCTGAGCTTCTACAAACGCTCAGACCCCTTGGGGGATTTTACCTTTTTTCCTTCTCCCACAGATGGAGAATGTGGACACCCTTCTGGCTATCCTTCACTCAAGCAACCTCTTACTGAGTCCTCCTGGGTGTTCAGCACCCAGTGAAATTCCTTCAGTGGACTCTTCTTTTAGCTTCAGAACTCAAAAGAGTTCTCTTCTGCCTTGTACTGGTCTGTACACTTCCTCGACGCCCTCTTGGCGGAGTATCTTCTCTACAGAACGTTCAACAGTTCTGTCTTCTGTGCACTCCTTGCACTTGCTCAATGCCCACCTGGCAGAGCTTCTCAGAATCCTCAGTGATTCTGTTTCTCTTTAAGAACTCACAACAGATTTCTTCTCCAACGCAACCCGTGCGTATGCTCAATGCCCACTTGGCAGAGCCTTTACAGAACTCACAGCTAAGTCCTGTTTGCAACTGTGTCTTCTCCCACACAGCCTTACCTCTTGAGGTATTCAACAACCTCAAAGGTCTTCCTCCTGAGTTGTTGAATTCAGTTCCTTGTGCCTCAACATGTCTTTGTCTGAACCCTGCAGTGTTCAGAAATGCATACTCTTGTGCACGGCTCTCAGAACCCGCAGCGTTCTGTCACACCCTCCTGGTGTGAATCCTCAAAGACCTTCACCTGAAATCAACCGAACTCCTACAGAATTCATCGACATAACATACATTCACAACATGTATAGAGAACACACATAGACATCCATTCAACATAGAATCAATGTAGGAAAACTGCTCTGTTATATTAACAATGGAAAATGCCTATATTTTACAAAGGTGTTCTCGAGCTCTCCTCGGCTCTTCTCTTGCAACCTCATCTATCTCTTCTCTAACTCAAAATGAGATCTCAAAATATTTTTTACCTGAGGGGCTCATCGAGTGCTTCCCTCCAGGTTCACCTACTCTAAATAAATTACATTAAATGGCTGTCTAGTCCAGCATCTGGATCTAGATCTCAGCTGATCTAGCATTAAAGCCGATCCTACCTACAGCCTGCATAAAGGCACGACTTCTATGGCTCACCAGCCTAAGACATTAAATTACATTGAATTTTAAATTCAAAATGAGGCTGCACCTCTCTTCAGCCTTTGAATGCGTGCGCGCTAACGTGGTTGGTTGGCTGGCTGGCTGCATGGAGGGATGCTCCTACATCAAAATTACCACTTTCTGAGAGAGCAGGTCACCAATAACATTGTTCAGGTTCATTACATTCCAACCACAGAACAAATTGCATACATATTTACTAAGCTCCTAGCCAAAACACCATTTGAATATCTCTGTCAGAAGATGGGTGTCATCTCTTCTCTCACCTAAGAGAGTCCATCCCATTAGGGGGAATTTGTGTTGGTTGAATATCTGATACCTCCAAAAAGTACTACAAAAGCTCAGTGAGAGCATGTTTTCTTTGACATTGATGTCAAAGGGGGAGAACAGGTGTGGTCTGGATACTACATTTGGAGGTATAAGTAGAACAGTGTAGCCCTTCAGGGTTGCCATCAATGCCAAAGGGGAAGATTGTTGGCATGCTTACATGCATAGTGTGCTTGTCATTGATGGAAAGAACAACAACGACAATGGTATATTTATAGGAAAGAAAAGAAACAATGAGGAAAGAAACAATGATGGAAAATAGGGAAAGCATAAGTTTAGGAGAAGAAGAGAACATTATGAAAATCAAATCTTAGGAGGAATAGCATGAGTATGCAGAGATCAAAGCTCGAAAAGAAGCGTAAGCTCAGGAGGAAGAGTGAACAATATGTATATATCAAAGCTTAGAAGAGATAGTGCTTTGCGCTTTCCATAAGTGTAGCCAATGTCCAAGAGAAGGACTCAGAGGAGGAGCAAAGGTTGAGACCTTTGAACACTTAGAAAAACTTCTAAGTCATAGAGATCAGAAAGCTCATGAGGAAGAATGGCAGTGGTCATTGGATCACCAATTCCGAATACCCGATGACCGTTAGATCAACGTCCCGTGACCAGAGGAAGTGCAGAGGAGAAGTACAGATCTGATCCATTGGATCTGAGCACTGAGGATCAACAATCGTTGGATCCAGAAATAAATGCACGAAGGTTAAGCCTTTGGTTGAGCGTAGGAGAGAGGACTTGTCAAAGTCCCAAAGTCATGAAGTAAGAAGGGACCATCCATCATCAAGACCAAGAGGTGGCACACGATCCTCAACTCCGAAGAAAATCACTTCGAGGATTTTTCAGTTTGAGACTTGAAAAACCCAAAGTCCGGAGATCCGGAGAGCCAGAGTAAATGAAAACCGTCATATCGGTTTGACGTGGAAGGATAGGATAAGCTAGAAAAGCATCATCACAAAAAGATCGATCTGTCGATATGAGAACATGATTGACGAACAATGTTTAGTTCGGGTCTAAAAGTTGCGAGGAGGTTATTGTTCAGGGACTCTCACTTAAGAAGAATTGGTTACTTGAAAAGTCAAAATACTCAAAGTCCCAAAGGCTGAAGTCCTGAGGTGAATGAGGATCCAGGTCAGCAAGACTATGTCGGCAAGGAAACATGGAACAATCATACAATGACAAGTGTCAAGTTGATTCGACACTTCAGGTACGTGAAAATCACAAATCCGAGTGACACGTGGAATCTACTAGTCTCATGACCCGTCATGAAGTGACATCACTCCTGAAGTTTTACTCCGAGAGTTTTACCACTAGCAGATGCCCTAAGTCTCGAAGTCCCGAATGTCAAAGTCTTGAAGTGGATACGATTCGTCTGATCTGAAGATCACTTCAGATTCATTCTCAACCGTTGATCTAGTACAGTGGAAGGATAGTGTAAGTGGAAGTGTTAACCGACAACAAGCGGTTTCCATTGCCTATGAATTATTCAACAGGTGATCACTCCAGAGGAGAATGAAGCAACGATCAACTTAAAGTTCTGAAGTGCTAAATTCACCTATGATCGTTGATCGTGCAAGAAGGTACGTGTCAACGGATCGTGAACTCCAGGAGAAACTACTCCAGAAAAATGTGAAGGGGAAAGGTTTGAGATTATCGAAGGCCGAAGTCCCGGAGTGGAAGATAGCCATTGGATTAAAGAGGACACGTGTCAGTGGATTGTTAGCTCCAGGAAAAAGAAAAGGAAGGATGAAGGAAAGTTGAGAGTTGAGATTGTCGAACCCCAAATACCCGAAGGGATTGTGACTGTCGATCCAAAAGGGACATGCATTGTTGGATCGTGGACTCCGTGTGAAATGCTCCGGGAGAAAGCAGAGTTTGAGAATCGAAACTCCCAAATCGTGAAAGGTGAAATGGATGTCGTCCATTGGTTTGGAGGGCCACATGTCACCTGATCATTGAGACTAAGGATCACGCATGGACAGAGGAAAGAAGGCAGGAAAGGAATATAGATCAGAGTCATTGATAGAAGGAGCACCGTCAAGATCATGAGATCGACGGTCTTGTCACATTGCGGGGCTAGAACATGATCGGGCCTTAATTTCTCATGAGTGGGCCGTAATCGAAACTACGATTTTGGAGAAAGGACGCATGGAGGCTCGTAGTGAATTGAGAGGTGAAAAGAGGGTTTCCCTCAAACCTCCTATGGACGTGCCCACAATTGTGTGGTCATGCAATGTTCATATCCCAAGGTCATATCGTGAAAAGGAGCTAGCGCTCACTAAATAGAGCTCGGGAAGAACCTTTAGAATATGCATATGGTCACCTCCAGAGGTCACGTGAAGGAAGGGGATTAGAAGACAAAGAAGCCATAATTGACTGGATGTAACTGCCAGAATAGAGTGATTGTATCGGCTAAAGAACGCGAGGAGCTATAGGGTGATTGCCAGAGGAGCTGAAGAGTCTCAAGGTAACTACCAGTGGAATGAAGAATGATCATAGAGACTATTGACAGATGGAAAAGTGTCAAAGTCTGTAACTACAACAAAGAGGATAAGCTCAACCGTCACAAAGAAGACGAAGTGTCGCACTGCCCGAGAAGGCAAAGAATCTCAGGATAATCCATCGATGACAAACAGATTCAGTATAACTGCCAAAGAAGACAATGAGTTGCATGGATGATCTGGCAGAGGACTAGGCATGATAAATATACACAGAAAAAAGAAGAGATGGTTTCTTTTGTTGAGTGTGATTTATGCAAGTAGAAGCATGCTGTGTGAAGGAGATGAAACACACAGAAGAGGTGTAGTGCATAGAATGGAAATAAGACACATAGCATAAAGTGCAGAAGAAGTAAGGAACAAAAATGCATATCTGAGAGAGGAAGAGAAATACGAGGTGCACATACATAGATAGAATAGAAGATCAGAAATCTCAAGAAGATGCGAGCAGGAAGACACTGATGCAGGCAGAGAAAAGCAGTGTAGCAGAACAATGATGAGACTAGTAAGCCATTGATAAAATATTGTATCACTGTGATAAATTTATGAGAAACAAATATTTATATTTTAGGGTGGTAGGGAGGTGCTAGGGAGGACTTTTGTCCTTAGAGTTTCAAGTGGGTTCTTGAACACATGGAGTTGTAGCTTCCATCTGGTTGCAGCTAGAAAAACCAGGGTGGCAGGGTGGAGCAAGGGAGAACTATTGTTCTCTGTTATATAGGTTGGTGCCTGTGTAACTGGAAGTTGGTGCTTCCATCTAGTTGGTGCTAGAACACTAAAGGAGTTGGTGCTTCCTTCTAGTGTGTGCTAAAGAAACCAGGGAGTTGGTGCTTCATTTTAGTGGGTGCTAGAGAAACCAGAGAGTTGGTTCTCTCAGCAATTTTCTGCTTGTAAAACAGAGGTGGTAGCCTCAAAGGGAGTTAGTGCTCCTAAGAATGATAATGTACAGAAAATAAAGATTACTTATTATATCAAGAAGAAGAGGTTTTTCCATTTATGGGTTTCCTCAGGAAACATCTGTCTCTGTATATTTCATGTGTGTGATTGATGTTGAATATTCTATTGCTTACTTCCCTACATTATTGTGATCTTCATTGAGTGTTCTATAAAGAGTTTAAAATGGGCATAATTGTTTAAGCACAATAACAATTGATTCACTCCCCCCTCTTAGTTGTCCAAAAATATGATACAATGGAGAAGATATACAATTAAGAAGAGAGAAGCAACACTAGAAATGCACACAATCCAATGAGAATACGCCACTGAAGGGGAAATTCACTGATTTTGAAGTGTCTACTAGTAAAATTTAGATTTTTCTTTCAATATTTATCCATTTTTAATGATTTCAATTGCATTGGAAACTATATTCAAATACACACCAAATATTATTTTTGTATTTTTAATATTC